>VUQR01023439.1:54556-66871 GCA_015108515.1 Hemichromis elongatus | reverse complement strand
ACTTCCAGATACAGACGGACAAAATGGTGGTGGCCAACCAACCGGATATAGTGGTGGTAGACAAGCAGAAGAAGACGGCCGTAGTGATTGACATAGCAGTCCCGAACGACAGCAACATCAGGAAGAAGGAGCACGAGAAACTCGAGAAATATCAAGGGCTCAGAGTAGAGCTCGAAAAGATGTGGAGGGTAAAGGTAACGGTGCTCCCAGTGGTAATCGGAGCACTAGGTGCAGTGACTCCTAAGCTAGGCGAGTGGCTCCAACAGATCCCTGGAACAACATTGGAGATCTCTGTCCAGAAGAGCGCAGTCCTAGGAACAGCTAAGATACTGCGCAGGACCCTCAAGCTCCCAGGCCTCTGGTAGAGGACCCGAGCTTGAAGGATTGACCGCCCGCAGGGGCGAGTGGGGAATTTTCTTTTTAATATATATATAAAAATATGGCTGTCTGTGTTTTAGGTGGTGATCATGAGGGACTACCATCATGAAAATGTTGTGGACATGTACAACAGTTACCTGGTGGGAGATGAGCTTTGGGTCGTCATGGAGTTCCTGGAGGGAGGGGCACTCACTGACATTGTGACTCACACCAGGTAACCACTCAACACACAAATCCTGAGGAAACCATGAAACTGCACACTGTTCAGTTACTCTAGTCAAAAATGTAAATAATAAGTGTTTTTTTGGACCATAAGGCGCAATAAGCGAAACAAAACAGTCAGATAAGTCCAACTTTACTCAACTCATTTTTCTTGCTTCCTCCACTTCCGTACCATTGATTCATTAATGTTTAATTCTTTCGTAGCTGCTCTATTCCCATGTTGTTGCAGTATATTTATGACTAATCTGTTATTGTGGATGGATTATCTCAGTTGTTCTCCTGACTGAAGTTTGGTCCGTTTACAGCATCCTGCCATGCGATTGCATTTATCCCTAACCATCAGGGAACCCTCACGTTAACTTTTATCGAGTGGGAAAAAGTTAGCATTCATCCTCCAGCTTCACTGTATTTATGTTATGCTAACATAGCTGTGTCGCTAGCGATCTCATAGCATGCCATTATATACCAGCTAGCCCAACTTCAGTAACCCTACAAACGTCACTGCTGTTTAGTTTTCTGTCTTCATTTATGTTGGAAGTGATAGCAGAGCTTCATGTTTATGTATCATGTTTAGGTGGAAACTACTGAGCTATCATCCTGCAAACTTCTAACTCCGTTAAATTTAATAAACTCTGTTTTCATGGATGCCTGGATGTTAAACTTAATTGTTACACCTGGTAAAGCAGCAACACTGATCATTTTATTAAAGATGAAAGAATTTAGACAGTTTTTTAAACTTTCAGTATGCCGCAGTATTTGTTTGACTTTGGGATCTGAAGTGGAGTTTGGACCCAGATTACTCCGCGAGGCTTCTGATTACGGTAGCCGTAATGCTCCGACAATCCATCAAGCGGTGCTGCTTTGTAGCTTACCAAAGTCGTACTAAAACAGTTTTTGACAGATTTTTGAGCAGCACCGCTTGATGGATTTTTTTCAACCATTTTCTTTAAAATGGTTGAAAAAAATCCATTGAGTGTTACTTCAAGCAAGCACCATGTTTTTTTTCGAACATGACAATGTTCGACAATTTGTACTCAAATGACCTCCACAGTCACAGGATCTGAATCCAGCAGAGCACCTCTGGGATGTGGTGGAACCATATAACTGGATAGTGAGAATAGTATGTTTTGCAGATGTGTAAAATAAATGAATAAAAATACAGCAGTGACAATCAGCTTCCAGTCTCTATTATTACCTAAGTTTCAAAGGACCTTACTGACAGGCTTTGCTCCCTTTTAACAGTCAGGTGTACGTGTTTTTCTCAGCATGAGTCATGTATTTATCAGATGCTGATATCCCTCCTCTCATCTAAGAAAGCTAGTGTTACTTCAAAAATGTGAAATCCGCCTTTATTTTTCATTTCTTTTAAAGATTTATTTTCAGACTGACTGAAAGAGTTTTAAAAATATCAAATTTTGAAGCATTATATAATACTTTTATATAAAAGTCCCAGAAATCAGGCCACAGCGTTGTGTGTGTCGTCTGTGTTAGATTCAGAGAATCCACATGGGTGGAGGGTTCATGTCACCTTTTAAACAAAGTGATGTTCAGATGATGTTCCTGACAACAAATGAATTTCAATATAATCTAGCAAGCAGTGGTTTTGTTTGTTGCATCAGACACACACAGTTAAATAATTTTGCAAGGCGAAGAGGAAGCGCTGGTTGAAATGATACGATGCTCCGATAGTTTCAGGGTTATCGTTCTCCAACTTTTCCAAATTGTTTCTGTGTTACTGAGTTGCGTTTCTAAGCTGCTGCCTCATTGTTTTAAGCTTACTTTGTGCTTGGTGTGTAATTACAGTCATTTGCGTGGAGTGTCAGCATTAGCGCTGCGCGGTGTCGGATGCTAATAACACGCTT
The DNA here is from genome assembly GCA_015108515.1 of Hemichromis elongatus. Taxonomy (NCBI): domain Eukaryota; kingdom Metazoa; phylum Chordata; class Actinopteri; order Cichliformes; family Cichlidae; genus Hemichromis; species Hemichromis elongatus. The sequence goes on along the minus strand of VUQR01023439.1, from coordinate 64,409 downwards.
TGGCGAGGCTGAGCGCCGCTGCTGCTGTGAAGTATTTTGAACAGTCTCCCACACAGATGTTTGCTCATTTGTGTGCTCCATGCATGTATGAGAGAAAGTTTCACTGAATGCTTTTAAAAGTAGTCGTGGAAAGCTCATAAAAGTGGATTTTAAACAGAATTTCTCTTTTTGATAAAGTCTCATATATACCCTGTAGTGTAAGTCACTCTTTTTTCTCTTTATATTAATATTATCATAAAAAGTTTGGAATATAACTTAATAGATAGTTTGATTAGTATGCAGGTATAAAATAAAATGCGCAGAAGGGCTTGAGCGGTGTATTTTCTTCATCAGTAATTTCTGCCATATTTGTCCAGGTGAAAGCCTGCTGCTATTTCTGTTAAGCTTTTTGTTGTGGAAATAACTGCTGCCTGCCTCACGTTGTGTAAGCCTCATCAGCTTGCTGGCAGCAAACACACAAACGCACGCACACTCTGAGATTTATGGACACACGCACGCTCAATTCTAACTCACACAGGCAAGTCAGCAGCGGGAGGAGAATGGGGGGTCTGCAGAACTATTTCAGTCACGTTCAGATTTCAATTATACTTTTAAAGTTGGGCAATGATCTGCACTTCGAGGGGATTTTCATCCAGTGTAAATGCAAAAGCATATGGTTTGTGTATGCAGGTGTGTGTGTGTGAGTATGAATGCCTCAGTGTTTGTGTGTGCACCTTTTGTCTGTGTGTAGGTGCATGTGTAATTCTCCTCCCTTTGACAACCTTTACAGGCTCATTAAAGTTGTTTTTCACTTTGTGAAACAATTTTCTATTTCACTGATCCTGCCTCCATGAGTGTGTGCGTGTGTGTGTGTTTGTAAGCTCATTTGTTTGTGTGTGGTGGGGGGGTTGTGGTGTAAGTGGAGAGGCGGTAAGAGGTGATTCATTTTCACGTACGCATCTCCATCCCATTCACTCTGAGTTAGCCAGTTGTTTTTCCATTAGCAGAAAGCTCATTTATCTCTTGTGATTGTAAAAGCATACATGTGTGACAATAAAATCTGCTGCAATCTGCAGAGTGTGATTATATATGTTTAATAGTATGAGCGTGTGTGTAGCCCAAAGGGTTGTTTCTCATGATGCTGCTTGCAAGTTATCACCCCAACAGCGGGTAAGTCCCACTGTATGATAAAGAGAAGCATGTAAGATCATACTGCAATGCATATACAGTGCATATGCATGAATATATGCATCTGCATCCATCTTTGTCTTTAGTCTGGGATTTAAAATGAGCGTGCCTCTTTGTGCACATGAACTGTACGATTGCAGATTAGACCACACACACATAAGCCCACAACACAGCCCGGCCAGCTGGGTCTAGAGACGTTAATGTTCAGTGGAGCTGTGAGTTTCTACATGAGCTCAGTGAAACGCACAGCATCGCCCCCTCTCTCCATATGGGACCCTTCCTGACTGCTCGTAGCTAGAAACGCTGCAGGCCACAGTGGGATATTTTCAAACTGGATTTCTACTCCATATCCTCTATAGGATGACTCCCAAGTCTTAAAGCTAGTCAGCTCTGTAGCTCAAAGACCAAAAGTCAGTTTTATTTATGAATTAATGTTTTCTCGCAATGCACAACCTTGGAGAAAGCACAGGCAAAAAAAAAGATCATAACGGATGAAAACGGATAGCACATTTATTAAAAAGATAAACTTCAAATTGTGGAAATGAACAGTTTGCAATGAAAATAAATCTAATTTTATAATATTAATTCTTAGTGATTAAATTGCAATATTTTATACAGGTCTTGTGTGTGTGTGTGTGTGTATGTGTGTGTCTCCTTACAGGATGAACGAGGAACAGATTGCTACGGTGTGTCTGTCGGTGTTGAAGGCTTTGTCTTACCTGCACACGCAGGGCGTCATCCACCGCGACATTAAGAGCGACTCCATTCTACTGACTAGTGATGGCAGAGTAAGTGCACATGCATATTTCTATTCATCCATGCTCCTCTTGGGATGCTTTCAAATTAGTCACTGCTTAAACAGTAATCCACTAAACCCCAGGTTATAACAACCTAAGCTGCTACACACACATACAGTCTCATTCAACACTCACTGACCTCCATGGGTGCCTGTCCTGCCGGTTGTCAACAGCCAGCGCCAGAAACTCATCATCATCCATTACCGACCGTGCCCTAGTAATTAAATCCTGCCTAATGCCTCCTAACGAGTTGATAAGACATGATTAAATGAAGCTTAATTAAGTGCTAATATATGGGATTAGTGTCTTCTGTCAAAGCTCTTGATCACTAGAGGTCAGTGCACTTCTGAACTAATATATTCTATTATGTTTGCCCACCAACTTGCTTATTAGAGACTGGAACCATGTACTGTATCTGTGTGTTTACAGATCAAGCTATCAGACTTTGGCTTTTGCGCCCAAGTTTCCAAAGAGGTACCCAAGAGGAAGTCTCTCGTGGGCACGCCCTACTGGATGGCACCAGAGGTCATCTCAAGATTACCTTACGGGACTGAGGTGAGAACACCTGCAAAGAAATAACATTATTTTACTGAGGCGTTCAGGAGCTGTATATGTTATGCTATCCTGGCTATCAGTAGATTGAATGTTTTTTGCGTGTTTTCAGGTGGACATCTGGTCTTTAGGAATTATGGTGATTGAGATGGTGGACGGAGAGCCCCCTTACTTCAATGAGCCCCCTCTACAGGCCATGAGAAGGATACGAGACAACCTGCCCCCACGGCTAAAGGAGTCCCATAAGGTAAGAAAAGTTGAAGGCGAGTTCTCAATAAGTAAACGTGGAGGAAAGAATATCTGAATCCACAGATGCACAACTTAAACAAACTTTATGAGATTTTTTTTTACTTAAGTGTATCAGACTTTTGCTAACAGCATGCTCTTCGAGCTGTCATGGACTTTAGTTTGACCTGAAGATCAAGCTGTTTAGCTGTAAAACGGCATCTCTGTGTGACAGCTCGCCAGTCTCACCTCAGGTGCAGAAAAGTGCAAGTTGTGATAATCCCATCTTTGTGTTAGTAATAATTTATATTTATGAACTTATACTACATAAGTACTACAACTCTTTTATTTTTGAGATACATGGATCCTGTAAATATCCATGTGAAGTTACTGGTATTTAATTCAATTCAGAGGAAAGACTTTGACAAACAGCTGTAAGCAACAGATCAAATTTTCAGTTAATGTTAATGTGTTTTTTCTAACCCAGAAGCCTTATTACTCATTACATAACCTAAGACTGGTCTGTGTCTATGTATGAGTTTGTATTAATGGATACACCAGAAATATGGCATTTCACAAAACTAAAGAAAATGGGAGTTTCAGTAGATCATAAACCAAAGTACTAAACTGTTAATATTTTGGGTAGATCGTGATGCTAATTCAAAGTAAAGGGATCACCAAAGCCATTACAATTCATCCTGACAGGAACAGAATTTCATTATAATTCATCAGATAGTTATAAAGACACTGTGAAAAGCTGTCTATTCCCCAACCGTATGGTGAGCAGTTGCTGGAAATTGTTGGCAGTTGCTAGCGTGAAATTATTCACAAAGATGTAGTGCACCAAAAACCTCCTTCCATTGCTTTGGTTTCTAGCACGCTGCTGTGGCCGCTTGTAATTTGCATGGGAAGAGCTCCTCACCAAGTGGTAACCAAACTGTGAGAAGTGCAGTGGAAACTAGAAATGAACAGCGTTTGCCTTCAAAGTAAAAGTTGCTCTTTTTGAAAGGTGTTGATTGCAGTGGTACAACCTGTTGTCGTGGCAGTTTGTCGGAGGCTTTAATCTCACATTGCTCTGTTTATCCCTTGGAATGTCCTTAAACAGTCCACATTCATGTGAGCTGATTAAAAAACTAAATAATCTGAATTTGCAAGGTCAGTAGACAACTAAGTCGTGTTGCCTTTTACACGAGAGACCCAAGTTTGAGTCATACATGTATTTCATATATAATATTCAAGGATGAATACTTACTTTAAAATATATGGATTGGTTGCATAATGTCATGGTTTCTGCAAAATTCAGCTAGCAGCTTTTTAAAATAAAAAAAATTCTTGGTTTCTACAAAAATGATACGCTTCTGACAATGTGTGTTATTTTACTGCTGTTTGTTATATGTTATACTCAAATCTAGCAGAGCAGATGAATTCAAACATTTGCTTACACCTCCAGGTGTCAACCGTGCTGCGCTCCTTCCTAGACCTGATGCTTGTGAGGGAACCGTCCCAGAGAGCCACAGCGCAGGAACTCCTCCAGCACCCCTTCCTAAAGCTCTCGGGACCCCCTTCCTGTATCGTTCCCCTCATGAGACATTATCGCCATCGCTGACCTGCTGGCTCAAACCCCAGCCCTCTCCTCCACTAAAAACATTCACATAAACACTACCAGGGTGGCACTGCCCTCACCCAGCCAAAACACCCCACTGCTTGGTGGTGTGCCACCAACTTTCACACCTGTAACCGTGAAGTAGATTAGCTAGAGGAATATCTAAGACGTACATTAATAAAAATTAAAAAAAACACAAGACAAGGTAAAGAAGAAAAAAAAAACAGTTGAAACCATGAACTGGAGTAGAAGAGCGTAATGTGCCAGCGGAAACTCTCTAGACATCCAGTAAACTACGCAGACTGCCTTGCCCTGCCTGCAGTCTTCTCTCTTCCTAGACTGTAAGTCTTCAGCGCCATGTAGACTTGTAGTAGCCATTCAGAGCTTCTCAGAGGGGTGTGGCAACGTGGAAGGACCCAAAGCAACCACCGTGCTGCTCCAGACCCGAGCAGCAGAAGGCAGAACAATCAGTGTGAAGAGAGAGCGGGTTTTTGACTGGTCGTGACTGTTTACCGCGTCGTCGGTCCATCGTAAGGAGCGCAGGCTGCTGCTGCTCAGTGACGAGTTCTCTCGCATCTCTTGTCACACACTAACAGTGAAAATGTATTTTAGAGAAACCTGTAAGTTTTTCTGTACAGTTTTGATAACTTGCAGTATTTTATCGTGTCGTAACCATTGTGATATGAGCGGTATTAAATAGAGTTTCTGCAGAGATCTTTCCTACTGTTTATAATCCAATTTTTGCTTAAAGATATAAGAGATATCCCAAATAAACCCACCTAAAACCTGTTACTAAAAAAAAGAAAAAAACTAAATATATTTATTATCTTACATTTGTAGACAGAACTTCCATTAAATGTTGGGAAAAAAAGGGTAATGTCAGAATTTTGTATGACATTTTCAAATATTTATTTATTTATTGGAACTGAAGGTATATTTTTTTGGTAGTGTGGCCTTTTTTTTGTTTGGTTTTTGTTTTTTTGGGTTTTTTTGTTAGGCTTTGACTTCGATTTCTAAGAGCGCATTTGGCAGACAGTCGGTTTATCATCCAAGCAATACCCCAGACCTGCTGTATTTATGTATCCATGACACCCTGTATTTATGATACTGTAACAACATCATGCATTTAAATGTAGCACAGACTGAGTGGATTTGAGAAAGGAAAGAAAAAAAAAACTGACTTCGCACAGACCTGTTTTCTTTTATATCAGGAGTCTCACTGTGTTTCTTTCTTAATGCCAAAGAGGCGCCTGTCCAAGACGCCTCCCTACCGCACAGAGTTTAGGATGCTGATAAAAGGTTTTCTGCTCACATCCTCGCTGTCATCATCTCACTCCTTATCCCACCTCAGTCAGTCAGACACACACACCTCGCTATCACCGGAGCTTTGCTGCCATTCTCATCCCTAGTCTGGACCAGGAGAACAGTGTTATCCCCCCTCCCTGTTTTTACCCATCATTCACTGTGATATGTAAATATGACTGTGCGTACGTGAGCGTGTGCGTCTGCATATATGTCAAAGAGCAAAAGAGGTGGAGAGGTGTTTATCTCTACGGCATCTGAAAGTGTGTGCGTGTGTGTGTTTGTGCGTGTGCTGCTGGCTAAGCCTTGACAGTGAGTCAAGATTTGAATGAGTAAACACTTATCTGTGGTGTTGGCTTGTATAGTGATATTGCATGTTTGTTATCAGTGAAGCTGGTTTCAATTAAAAAAAGAAGAAAAACACCCATAAAAACATTAAGATGTGTTGCATGGATTTTTCCTTCATCACCTTATTATGAAGTCGTCTCTTCTTCTTCTTCCTTTTTTAACAGCGCACCGTCAGAATATCCTAAGGAAGGCTTTTCAATCATCAACAGTTTATTTTCTCTGTTGTTTTTGGGTTCTCATTTCCAACAATATCACCCGTATTTCACCTCCGAACACACAAGCAAAAAAGAAAAAAAAAGACATCCATGGATTGGTGTTGCCATAATTTATTAGGTTATTTCTCCTTCTTCCCTCTAAGCCATTTCCCTCTGAAACACAATAATGGGATATTGATTTAGCTCCGACAGAGAATGGAGCTTCTTTCTCACAGGAAGATCGACAGTGGTCTAGTAAATAAAAACACAGCTACTGGGGCCATTGAGAGTATCAGTGAGGATGACACCACAGCTTGTAGAGTCAATGTTTGAGTTAGTGGGAAAAAACTCATCAGTTCCAAACACAAGTACATGAAACTCCTAATTATGAATTTGCACTTTCAAACTTTTGTGTGTATGTGCGTTTATGAGGTATTTGCAAGAGTTTGTGTGTTTAAATTGAGTGATTTGTGGTGAAGCAATAAAAAACAGATTATCTAAATATATTTATACACCAACTCATAATGGTGACCACATCCATCAGCACTTTTGATTCAATCATCGGGCCTTCCTGCTGCTGTAGGGGTCTGAAGGTATCTAATTTTGCAGCTCATAAAGGAGAGGCAGAGATTTGCACTAGTGTCTGTCCTCCATGTGTTTAACTTTGTTGTAGGCTAATAATGTCAAGGCCTCAGGTGTAGTGTATTCAGGTTACCTGGTGTTGCTGGGTGGGATGGATTTGAACTAAACCTTGGTTAACAGCTGTGATGCCACCTCCTTATAACCCCTGAACAAGTAAAACTAAAGGGATATGCCAAAATTAAGGATTTTTTAGGCCTTTTTCATGCGTCAGACTGGTCTGTAGCTGATGAAAACTGAAGAAAATGCTAACTTGCCAAGCTTCGACAATAAAAGTCCAACTGGAAAACTTGCAATTTCCTCCAGAATAAAAGAAGACAGGTGGAAGACGGTGGCTGCGGTTGTTGGGAGTTTGTGAAGCTCAGCAACAGGTGAGTTTTCCTCGGTTGTTAGCATGTAGCTTTGTAGCAGAATGAAGGCCAGTGAAGGCTAACTTTTTAGCAGCGCCAACAGCTAATTGGAACTATGCATTTCAAAGTAGGGCATCCCTATCTGTGTTAACAAACACGGATATCCTGCTTTGTGTTACCCGTCCTGTAGTGCGTGAATTTAAAAAGCCTATTCGAGGTTAAACGTTCTGTTGTACAGTATGTTAAGCACAGGCTGCTAACACTGAACATGGCTGCACAATCATGGCACCTCTTTGTTGGCACATGGGGGGATTTAAGGTTAATGTTTTAATAAATGCATATAAAATTAAATAAATAAAAAAATAATGCCAAACATCTATAATGTTGAACTAAAAGTAGATGCTTTAATTGCCATTTGTTACAATATAGATGTCTGTGTCAACCTACTTTTTTTCAAAGTCACTATTATAAGTTATAAATAAAACAATTATGGAGTACAGATGTCTTATATGTCTTATATTTTCCTTGGAAAATGAGACTTATTGAAATGAAAACATCTCTTAGGTAGCTTTTTTTTCTTCATTTCTTTCAGCAGTCTTTAAGAAAGAGTTCTCCATGTTTCTTTTGTTCTGTTGTGTCAAGTAATGTCAGGGCGCAGTTCTCTAGAGAAGCCAGTCCATGACTGATATTGTTCCATTGTGTGTTTTCTATCCAGGTACGCTTTTACTGCACTGAATGAAAATGAAGCTAATACCAGTAATATTCAGGTACAAGGACTGAACTGAATATGATTAAAAAAGCAGCCAAAGTCCAAAAAAAAACTGTGAAAGCTCTCCCTGCTATTGCTCACTTTAAATATCAATTAAATAGACGGTGCTTAACAAAATTATTAGACCAACTATCATAAAAACAAGAAAAAACACATATTTTACAAATCTAATCAAAAACTTATTGTTATTTATTAGGCAAATAACAAATAATATTCCTATTTTTATACCCAAATTTGAGCTGGCACACTAGACTCCTGTATATCATTCAACCACTGTCATCGCCATGGAAAATGTTAATGTCTTTTACTATTTTTCTTTTCTTATTTTTTTGTAAAACTGAGAATTAAAAAATTCACAATTGCATTTTGACACTAAAACATCAGTAAAATTAAAGAGCTTGTACATACTGGTGGTTTAACCATTAAAGAAACCTAAATTATTTTTAGTAACCACCAATATTATTAATTTAGGGCAGCTGTGGCATAAACCTTACATACAACTGTAAACTGCAGTAGCAAAGCAAACATTGGTCACAAGGCATAGGGACAGCAAAGAAAAAAAACACAAAACCACAAAGTCATAACCAGTTATTGCCTCTTCCAGGAGATAACTTTGGATGAGAAGATTTTCCAAGCTTCAACAGTCGTGGGTCAAGCTTTATTTAATTTTGCTGTGGTATGTTCAAGATTAATGAACATCATATCCAGAATGTCGTCTAATAGTTTTGTTAAGCAATGTATAATATGTTATAACATCCATAATTTTCTACTGCAAGCCTGGAACTTTCCAGACACTCAAGGTACAGTATTTATGGACAGGTAAACTGTACCAGGTAAACACACTCGTGTGCGTGTGTGTGTGTGTGTTTCAGATGTCACAGGAACTCACAATTCTTTAAGTTAATACATTTTTTGAATGAAATTAAAGTGACACACAGCTTAATGTTTTAATACATTTGAGGATGTGGGTTTCCGGTGGTTAGTCTGACTGAGGGGACCTCTACTTTGATGAGTTACAACTGAGGATGTGTATGACATCCATGCTGCTGAAACAAATCAGTGTAGAAGAAACAAATGTTCAATTTATTTTCAATTAAACGAGGCCCAGTGTCAGAATCGATACTTCATCCTAGCAGCGTCTCCTCAGACGGGTGCATCAGTCAATTTTTCTCAGTCACCTTTTTTTCATTCATCCTATTTTTTTTTTTTTTTGTCGTATTTACCAAAACATGGGAAATAAAATAGTGATTCCCTTTTAATTAGGGCTGAAAGAATGAGGCTTTGTGCTTTTAACACTGTAGTGGATCATACTGGAAATAGTTTGACAAAGAAATAGACGTGAGTCCAACAATTTATTTAGAACGAAACAGAAGAGTACGACACAGGATTGCATCAGCAGAGGTTTATGCATAGAATTTGATTCAGAAAATAATTTACATATATTTATAGTTTTTTTTTTTCTTTACTAACCTCATTTTCATAAACACCCCACTCGTCATTCTGTGATATCCCTCGTTGTTTAGGACATAGTTTGTGTCAGATGGATGCATTTCTTTCTGCCTCTTGATATGTTCTGTACGTCGGTGTGAAGGTCAGATTTGCTGAAGTCAAAGCAAAAACTTTGAATGCCACTGTACTGCACACTACAAGACTGTCAACACTATGGTTGCATTCAAAATGTAATAATAAGAGGATTGGCTAAAAAATATATGAAGGTAAGCTTATACAGAACTGACAGGAGGGAATGGAAATCGTTTATCAGCCATTATGGAAAGAGAAAGAGAGGATAAGGTGGAAAATGTTTGGTAAAGACAGCAGAAGCAGACATTTCAGACATTTCTTTTAAAGACAATTTGGAAAGGTTAAGCAGAAGTGACAGACTATGATCCAGTGATTCAATGGATTTA
>VUQR01023439.1:41238-52843 GCA_015108515.1 Hemichromis elongatus | reverse complement strand
TCCCCCCCCTGCATCTCTTGTGTCCCCACCTCCTCCTTTTCCTCTTGTCACCCTGTTGTCTTCTCTGCGGCCCTCATACTGCAGCAATAGCCCCCCCAGAGAGCGAGTCAGAGCTGTAGCAGTAGCAGCTACAGCTGTAGCACTCTGAACCCCCAGGATTTCTCATTATCATCACCATCATTTCTGTTGTTCCACGAAATGTGTGACCAGAAAAACATGACAGTGTGTGCAGCAGCAGTCGGGCAGTTTTTCGTCAAAGGGGTCTTCTGTTGTGTTCTTACGTTCACTGAACATGAAGTCAGAGGCGATGTCAAAGGGCTGGATCTGGATGTCATACATGGACACGGTGATGCCCTTCTGGTGGTCACTTGAGATAAGAGTGAGGGTCTGCTGTGCTGTGCACACATAGGAGCGCCCGGCAGGGGTCACCAGGGCTGACAGTCGGTGGGTGTTGGCTGTGTGCTTCCCAGCTGGAGAGAGGGGGGGGGCAGTATGAAGAAGGACATTAAGATGCAACCAACGCTAAGGTGCTTGTGTATGTAACTGACCTCTGTTGGTTTAATATAGAAAGGAGGTCCAAGTTGATAACTTGAAAACATTCAAAGTATAATATAGGTGGCTCCTATTGAAATTCTCCAAAATAAAATATGTTGAAAAAAAAGAACAAAATCTAGCGGGGAATAATTGTTTTTGTTTGTTTGTTTTTTTGAAAGAGGTCCGACTTAATTATTCCTCCTTTTCTCATTCAGTTATTTAAAAAAATAGTATGTGTAATCTCAGATAAAAGTCGCAGGGTAGAAAAATAAAAAATAATTAAAAATCCATATTAATTTTGCTTTAAATTCTGAGTTGATGTTGGTGGGTAAAACTCAGAAATTCCTACACGAATAAGCCTCTAATTCCAGCTGAATGCAGCTGGGAAATGAACGAGGGGAAGTTGCGCGATGGGAATGTGCCGAGTCTGAGACTTACGGTTGTATGCGTTGATGAAATGCGATGTCTCCGAGGTGTCGTAGACGAACTGCACCTTGCTAATCTTCCACACCTCGATGCCCTTGTCACGGAATTCCTGCAACACACGGGGAGACATAAACACTCACGCACACATGCGTCAAACGACGGGGAGGTTGATTTGGCCTGCGCTCGCCAAAACTGGCGAGTTTCTCGATTTTTAAAAAACAAAATTTAAGGTTCAACTCTGTTGAAATATTTGGGACAATCTGATTTATTTTGTAATTCATCCACAGGAAACGATTCTTTTAAACCAAACACAGTGAATTTAATTACATTTAAATCAAGGGATTTGCCCTGATTTGTCACAGTCTACGCGCTGTTTCCGGGTGTCAAAATAATGTAATTGGCAGCCAATTTGCGAATGCAAGCATTTTCTTACAAACTATGGATATATTTTAGTTACATTTCATGTCGTGTAGATACATTATTTCCTTTTACTCGCCTTGGAAAAGTAGATGCGGAGGATGTAGGCGTTGTTCTTCCAGCTTATGTGGATCTCTGACTCGGTGCTCCCACATTTCCCCTCGATTTCTGCGCCACGGGGAAGAGTGAACGATGCCTGCTCGGTGATCAGCTGCAAAAACATTTCGCAAGCGTCAAGGTGGCAAACAGCGAACTGAGTTTCCAATGAAAGAAAGCATTATCTGTGCGCCAAATTGCACTGTATTGATATAAAATACAGCTGCATTATTCTTATTTTTTAAAATAATTGTAATCTCTTTAAAATGTTTCGAAAAGTTTGCTGCTTATTGGTCTTTGTAACTGGATTCGTAAGCGTGAAGTTAGGATTTTAGGCACAGCCTTGTGTCACGACCGCAGATTTTAAATATATTATTGGCTTAAATTTATTTAAAGTAACCCTTTCTTCTTAACACGAGTTTAAAGAAATCACATTGTACACAATGTAAATATTTTACAGCTTAAAAATCCCGGTACCGATACTCAGATCCGTTTTACCCACAAACCAAAACGCTTAATTTTAGGCGGGGTTTCTTTCGTTCATGAAGCATGCGCTTGTATTAAAATTCAGTGGGGATTCCTTACGTCTATCCCGTTGAGTGCGAGCACGTCATATGGCACGAGGAATTTTACAGCGAACTCCACCATGAGACATGTTGTGCCGTTCTCCCGAACCGCGAAGATGGCTTTGTCTGGGTTGTTTGAGAGACCGGACAGGTTTTCGCCTTCCTGTTCAGCCAGCACCACGGACAGCGCCAGCACACCTGACGACAAGAACAGAGGAGGTGAGCCTGGTAACAAATGGCTCGCAGACACACTCACGCACACACTCGGGCCACCCCTGAAAACATGCAGAATCAGCACAATCGGTGTCGTGAGTGACTGGAGTTGAAGTTGAAGCCACCTGGCGTCTTTTAGATCACCTCTGTTTCTAGTGACAAAGTCAAAAACGGGTTAAAACACCGAGAGTGAAATCTGCAGTATCAGGGGAGCAACAGCACATCACGGACTGCAGTAAGAGCAGCCTCGGGAAGTGACAAAACTACAACTCTGGTCACATTTGAAGCACTTTTTTTCCACCCAAATGAGGGGGAAAATGATGGGTGAAATATGCCAACTCATGGAAATGTAAGAACACGCACGCACACCGAGCCAGTAGTGGCCAGACACACGCAGTGCACGTGCACGCCCATACACTTACACACACTGCAGTAGGGAGTCACGACAGCTTCACACACACTTTCTTACCAAACACAGTGAACAGCAAAAGTCGGGCGCTCTCCGTGGTGCTAAAACCGAGACGTCCCATCGCTACCAGCTTCCCCGGAGCAGGAAAAGGAGAGGGGGCTAAGTGACTGGGCAGTCGGTGATGAACCCGCGAAAAGAAAAGAGGGAAAGGAAGGCAGTGAGGGGAGTGAGAGAGAAAATGACAAAAAGAGAGGGGGAGAGAGAGAGATGGGGGTGGGGAGAGAGAAAAAGAGGAGGATTGCCTCTACTCAGCGCCAAGAAGTCACGCTCAGATCATCGTGAATGCAGCAGGAAAGAAAAAAGTCTCCAGGTTGGACGTGAGATCCGGTTTGCGCCGCAAAAGCTTCCTGGCACCGAGGAGTTCTGGCCGTCCAAACCGACCTCTCCTTTCAAGGTTGACAGGCTTTAGCCCAGCGACAGCCTCTGCACATTATTAACGTCACGAAGATTGTTCCGTCTTGGGGAAAAAGAAGTCATTAAGTTGAAAATGATCGCGGCACGCAGTGTCAGTTATTCCCGCAGTGCTGTGGTATTCATGTCTGTAGTAAAGCGGCTGCAGGTTGGGGCAGAAAAGATGGATGTCTGGAGGGAAACGCCGACAAAATCTCGCACCCTCCTCCCTCTCTCACTCTCCCAAACTCCACTTGTGCAAGGTTGAAGCCAAGTGCGTTTGAGAGCGAGGGCTCGAAAAACGCACATATTAAGATTACCACTCTCTTCTCTGCCAAAATAAAATAAGTGTGAACCCAGCACCGGAATCACTACAGGGCATGCATTTCTTCAACTTTACACAAAGATGATTTTGAACCCGCGAGATCAGAGAAAATTTATTATTCACGTTTTGGAATTAGGTCGAAATGTGTAAAAAAAACAAACAAAAAAAAGGTTTTATTTAACACTCACTACCACAAGCCTTATCGAGGGTAGATACCACACACATACACACCAGGTTTAGACTTTATTTGCTGTTATTGTGTTCTGGGAAATACAGAAAAATATCACAGCACAACAGGCAGATGCTATACATAAATAATACATTGTGTGAATGGCACATCACCTTTTCACCTTTGATGACCACTCCACCTACTCCAAAGGAAGGGGCATATAACACCGGACACAGTTCCAACCACATACTGACACTACAACATGCACAAGGCTGCGAGTTGCTACGCAAACAGTTTAATTCATTTGTACTGACACCGAATCTTTAAATATTGGTGTAAATGTAAAACTTTGCTGCATGGATTTATTGTCTCCACGCCAAACGGAGGAGAACAAAGATGGTCACATTCTGGTAACTTTCATGGAAATGACCGGAGTTTTAAAAGTCAGGTGTAAACGATCTTTGTTGGAAGCCGTTCTTAAAGTGCCCGCGTTATGTTTTTCTCAGATGAAAGTCAAACTCGCACTTCACGGAGCTGATGCTGTTGATGCTGGCTTTGCTGTCCACCTGAGGGTGTTTTTTCACAGCATGTGGAAAAGTTTCTGATCGTGGAATCCGCATTAAAAACGCCGTCGGACCCTGTTCAAGCTCTTTCGCGTCCTTTTCAAACTCCGGGGAAGTAAAGCGGCGCATCATTTTGTTGCTTAATACAGAGAAAGTCACGGCTGCAGAGGAGGCAGTCGGTGCGGTGATCTGGAGAGGTTCAGCCTTGCTGGGAGACCTTTCGCGCCTCCTACTAGATTTACGCAAAGGTACCAGAGTGCGCTCAGGAGGCGCAGGGCTGAGCATGGTGGTTGGCAGGCTGCACCTTTTCTTATAATAGCTGTCGGGAAATCTGTGTAGACCGAAGTCTAACATTTTGGTTCGTTCCGTTCCCAACTCATTCTCACTTTTGTTGGCAAGAATGGGAGTCATTAAAATGCCCAGAGCGGAGGGCGCGCTGGGTCTGTGTGTGTTTCTGTTGGGCCGAGGCGAGAAAAGTGTGGCTCTTTGAGCCTCACACCCCAACGTGAGAGGTGGGAAAGGATCGTCAGAGGTGGTCGGCCTTCCCTCGGTTTTCGGATGCTTAAGGTTGGGGGAAATACAAGGACGCGGTGCAGTGGTGGAGACTCCAGAAAGAACCAAATCTGGTGGGGATGAGGAGGGGCCATCGTTCTCCGTTTCAAACTCTTCTATCGAATTCATGGATGGCAACCCACTCCGCTTTATCCGCGGGATTGGCTGCCGGGTGCAGTTTGGATCCAGTAGGCAATGAGCATGATTACACGCTCGAAGGACCTCCAGTCTGTCAGCTAAATGTCCAACCTTCCTCTCCAGCTCGCCGGGTCGCAGCTGCGCACTTTCAGGAGCGCCTCCTTCCTCGCGGCCCTTTTTGGAGCTGTTGGTGAGAACGCAAATGCATTCAGTGTGACCAAGAAACTTTGCCACTCCAATAGCAGAGTTGCCAACTTTGTTTTGTCTGTCTAACTGTAGACCCAGCCTCTTGAAAGCTCTCACCAAAAACTCGACAATGTGAGCGTGACCTGCCACCGCGGCGTACATGAGCGCAGTGTTTCCCCACGAGTCTACAATCTCCGGGTCTGCGCTGTTTCGGATCAGGATCTTCACCGCGTCCAGGTGTCCCTGCTCACAGGCGTGACTGAGCGCTGTGCGCCCGTTTCCGTCCCGACAGTTGACGCTGGCGCCTCTGTGCAGCAAGAGCTCTGCAAACTTACACCGAGCCTGTGCATCGGGAAGCAGGACAGAGGAGATGAGGGGAGTCTGTGCGCCCTCCGTTTTGGAGTCGACGATTTCCCCATCCAGCGCGTCCAGAACAAACCGGGCCAGGTGGACTTTATCCTTGGAGATCGCATCCAGGAGGATCTTGGTGCCTGTTTTCCCGTTAGACTTCCTGGAAGCTTTTAGCATGTTTATTAAATGGGTCTAGAATTTATTTACGAAAACTCATCTTTCTATTAGTTGGAGCAGGCTAGGAAAACATCTTTCCCCCCCCAATGATTGTTGAAAAACAAAGCCTCCACCCTTATTTTATAGTGAAGGGGAAGCAACGGAGGAGTTGCTGGGCAACGCAAACATTAGCCTACCACGCTTTGTTCTTCTTTTCTAATGGAAATACTTTGTTTACAATGACAAAAAAAGAGCGTCAGCACTGGAGCCGCCTGTGTTCAAGAGAGGACCTGGCTTATCAATTCACTTGTTGAATGTGATGAGATGGCAGTGGTTATTATTCGGGGGAAAAAAAGAGTGCGTGGGCGATGTGCTCGTGCGTGTTGACAACAAATGTGCCCTACAGTGTGCTTTAGAACACAATTATCAAATCAGAGAAGATGAATAATCCGCATTACAGCCGTGAGGGTATATAGTAGCATCTGAATGACTCACATTTTCAGTGACATCATGCAGCAGAAGTACAAAACTGGCAGCACTACAAATGTTGCTCGATGTTTCAGCATTTCAACTAACAAAACATGCGTACCTCACAGCCCTGATATACATGTTTTCCTCTGGCCTGCAGTGCTTTCTAGTGTGCTCGATTGTTTTTTTTTGTAATTTTCTCATGTATAACTGCAGTATAATAACATATTTAGAAAATCTCTTTTCCCAGAATTCATAGTTACTTGAAACAGAAAAAAAATTATGCAAACACAGAAAATAAACTAGTTAATTTCTAAAAAAAATTCAAAATCACGGTTAAAAGACTGCAGGCTGGTGGTAGTGATAGTATAACAGGATGCAAACATTTATGGTGCCCTCCTCAGAGGAGATGTATGGTTGGGAGAAAATGTGTTTATTTATGTTTGAGTAACCTGGGCGCGTGCACACACACTATTTTATTAGTGCTGAGTGATACTGTAAATTTTGGTATCAATCCAAATAACAAGTACATACAGGGTCAGTGATATTTTTAACCTACAAATGCAGCTTACATGGGTGAGAGCAGTGTGTCGTGACTTACGAGAGGAATCCTAATCAATTTCAAAATTCTGAGCACTAATGACACTAAATCTTTTTTTATTATTATTATAATTCTTTTTTATTCTCCACTTTAGTTAATACATCACAACACACCTTTCAGATTTTCATGTATTTTAAAACTAGAGACCTGGAATGTAAATGTACCCATCTTTAATGCACTTTGGGTCAACTGTTTTTAAATGTGTTATATAAATAAAACAGATTCGAGTAAGCACAAAAGGCGTCAGGGATTTTTGATAATGAATGTTTGTAGTCTAAAAGACTACTCAAAGTAGCTTTAAGATGCAAATTACAATTAACTGAACTGCTTTATTCTGCCTCACCTACCTCCCATCCATTATCAATTTAGGATCACTACTTGTTCTAACACGCATGGTTTTGGAGGAAATCAGTGCATATAGTGGAAACGCAGGGAGAACATGCAAACCTCACACTGAAAAAAGGCTTCAGCCAGCATTTGAACCAGGAACCTTCTTGCTGCTGCAAGGCAAGAGTGTTAATCCCTCTACTACTTTTAAATTTCATGCACTTCAAATTATATGTATATAGTTCACAACATCAAGGTGTTTTATATTGTCAGGTAAAGACTACTATTAGAAAGAACCCCTAACAATACCAGGTGACCCCCATGAGAAAGTCCTTGCGACAGAGGGAATGAAAAACTCCCCTTTAACAGGAAGAAACCTCCAAGAGATCCAGGCTCAGTGAGGGCCAGCCATCTGCCGTGGGGCATGAGGTTGGGGGGAGCAGACGGATACAGGACAAATGACACTATGGATATACTGGATAACCAGACGTACACGCCTGAGGAAATGTACAAGATTTTAGCACACTGTACCTTAAAAAAATCTTTTTTCCAATCGAAAATATTTAATTTCCCTCAAATTCAACAAGGTTAAGTCAAACACGAGGACTACGTTCTGAGGAAAACACAAATGAGCCACGTAATTATGTCCCATTTTACACCTGGATTTATTGAGACACATACTATAAAACAGTATTAAAGGAGCTGGATAACAACAGTATTTTCATTGCTATAAGTTCAACAGTACAATATAAATACAAAAACACGCACAGAATGTCTGTCGACAAGCTACAATTCAAATAGAAAATAAAGGAGATACAGTAGAAACTGAGGAAATGAAATCAGTGATGTTGCTCTGCAAAAATAATCTGCTTTTTTGACAAACTCGAGAGCCAAACGTTACATGTAAATCACACAACAGAAACATTCAACTAGTGCAAAAAAGCTTCTAACATAATCATCTTAAACTACACATTATCTAATATATAATATATATTCATTTATTTATATATACTTTCATATAAATAACCCCTTAATTTGGCATTTTATCATTCATAAAATAATTTAAACATCCTAACAGACACTGAGTGGCACATTTGAAAGCGATGGAATAAAATTTAAAAGCACTTTTACTCATTTATCTCTACACTAGATATGTGGTGAGAGCTTTATATTGTGTTGTGTGGTGCAGTATAAGGGCAGACTGGAAAACATGAAAAGAAAGAACAAACCAAAAAAAACCAAAAACAAAACAGTGGTTGATCATTTTTTCCCCTCGCCCAGCAGACCCACTCAATCCCCAAGCCCTTAAATGACAGAACACAACTGGTCCAAAAGTAAATTAAACTACATACATTCCAGTATATACAAGAATATCCCGTCTACCCTTTACATATAACACAGCAGAATAAAACAGGGAAAAAAAAAAACAAAGAAAACTTTTTAAAAAAAGGCCAAAATACCCACAGGTGCCTTTATCCTCATTGTTTTTATATCATTACATGACTTTTTTGTCAGTTTAGTCGATGTTAACGTTACATAAAACAGTACTGCACATCACACTTTTATTCTCTGCCGTGACATCAGGGCACAGTAACACCACCTCTAACCTCTGTAACATTGTTAAGAAGGGAACCTGCTCGGGACAAGAGTGAACTGCAGAGACTTATGAATCTGTTATTCGGTCTGCCCTCCTGTAGCCAGAGTAGGCTGGGGAAACTGCGAGCTTTACAAGCTGAGGGTGCTCAGGTGCAGTCAAGAATGTATAAAGGGAGCACTAGCATTCAACAATGCTGTAATAATGACAATGAGAGCCAAAGCTGGGGAAATCAGCTAAAGGAATGGGCTACAGCAAATGTGGAATACTGTTTACTGTTACAGGGAATTATCTTTTTTGCATAGTGTACATAGTGATTTTGGCCTTAAACTCAAAGTACTGAAAGTATTGCAGTTTAAACTGTACTCGTGAAAACGAGTAAAATACATGTATGTAAGTGTAATTTCCAAACGCAAAACAAGCACAGCTATTAAACCATCTCACGGGCACCTAAAAATAAAATAAGTGAAACTAAAAAATGTGATTGAGGAATTAGCATCTATTCCGTGTGATCCCTTTATAGTATTCCGACTCAGCGTGACAATAATAAACCCTTTTTATAGTCATCAAAAAGTCAATAACGTGTCTTTGTGATAAGGTGGAGGATTGTGTGACATGGAGGGAGAAAGGGGGGGGGGTGTTGCCGCTCTTAAATACAACAATTTTATTTTTTAAAAAATACATTCTTACTGAAAAACAGAAAACCTACAGTAGTGCACTGCTAAATGTTCTGTGTTTTTGTTAGTTTTTCTTCTTTTTCTTTTTTTTTTTTAACTTTTTTTTGACAGCCTATCAAATACAAAGTGCTCAGGACAAGACTGCTGTGTAGCGTACAGTGTGTTTCTCATACATTTGATTCATTTGTGCTGAAATGACATTAAATCTTATACATACTCTTCATCCCTCTGTTTCTGGAGTCTTTTTTTTTTCTTCTCAAAAATGGTCAAATTTGGAACAGAGTGTTTTTTTTGATGCGTGTGTGTGCTTGTACTAAGAATTACTAATAGCTGAAGAGAACATACAATGTGGTGGCAACAGAGAAGTTAGATACAATAGAGGAGACGACGTATTTGCCTGTGTGTTCTCCGAGGTAACGTTTCCTGTCGCGATAAGTGGTTAATCCCCCCTGACAAACAGTGATAAGCACCAATGGCTCAGTGGTGTAAAGATAGTGGTTGGAGAGCACACGATGCATGGGTGAGTAAACGGAGCAAAAGAAGAGGCGTAGGGCCGGGGCTGCTGTGTGTCCGAGCGAACGTAAATATAACAAAGAAAGTGATGTAGGAAGGTTTTCATCTGTGGACTGTAGAGGGCTTTCTGTGGAGTGTTTTCTGCACCTTCTTGTGTGTTCGAGTGTACGAGTGTGAATTCGTCTTCCCGGTCTCAGCCGCTCACACCACCGTGGCAGGTCTGCGGTCCATCTCCTCCTCCAACTTCACCATCTGCTGCATGTCCTTCGTCTTGGGAGAGACGGAGGACAGTTAAGTTAGTGTGTGCACGTGAAAGATTTTGCAGAAGATTTGTCCAACTTTTGTTGTCAATTTGTGTTCACTTTCTCAGTATGGGCTTCAGATTTCAGGATTCTGTTTTGTGTATCTCTGAATTGCTTGGCAAGTAATTTAAGCCACATGCTTAGTTGGAGTAATTGTTGCCTCAGTGGGACACAGTGACATACTATGAAAGTAAATGATTATGAGCTGGAATATTAGCACAGAGGAGCAGGTTGTGAGCTGGCTGTTTTTGCTTAGTAATAGCCGGTGAGTCATGGTGATAAATGACTCGAGCTGCTAGTTGGCACTCCTGACAGCACAAGAACTGCAGACTAAAAATGTGGGAGTGGAATTTTATTATACAGAGGAAAGAAACACTTTCTATTTCAAACTGTGCAAATCTCTTCAAAGACAGGCCTGTCGTGTACTATTCCCCTGCTGCACTCAGGGCTGAGTCACTTAAGTAGATCATTATAGCAATCATTTAGATAGCAGATAAGTCAAGACTTAAACAGGCTCGGTGAAAAATCACGGCGATGAAAACGTGACTGAGAGGTAGGAGGAAAAGACGTGAAAGGAAACACAATCACTGAATGATGCAGTGACAGAGAGGTGACGTCAGAGGTAGAGATGAGGGGAGATGGCGATGCCTACCTTGAACCTGTTTGTTTGCATGGTGTGATTTCAAAAGCTGTGCCGGAAGAAGCAAATCAAAATCAAAACAAAAGAAAATGTGCATACATGTGAAACATGTACAGGTACTGTGACAGATGGTAAAATAAAATGCACAAATGGGGACATGACGTGGTAAACCGTACTTTCACAGAGTTTCTTCTATTCGTAGTGTAGAGATATAGTTCAAAATACAACTATAAAAACAACAGATATTATAATTTGCACTCTGCTTTCTTTTTTTGTTTGTTTCTTTTCAGCATTTTTGTTTATCTTTAGTCACTCAGGGTAAATCTGATCCCAAATTTGGGGAACAATCCTTGCATAACTAATAATTCAGTGAAGGAAGTACAGCTGTGTTCAGAAGTTTACATACCCTCATCAGGAGCATATTTAATAAGTGGCGCCAAGGTTTCTACAGTGTTTGTAGACAGTGACAGAAGTCAAAAAGACTTGATGAGACCAAAGCCGATTAACTTCTCGTGAGTCATAATGATTGCGTACAACGGGTAGTTTCTTTTTTTAGTGTAATCACAGATTCTCAAGTCAGCTGTGAACTTAAAACTACTCAACTAAAATATGCAGCTTCCATCATGGACAAACCAAATACCCTGAGGAGAAAAGCTTTGTATAATGTAATGTAAAGAGACATGTTTGGAGGAGTAAAGGTGAGACTTTCAAACCTGAGAACACTGTACCAGCTGTCAAGCATGATGCTGCCACCGCCATGCTCTGGAGCTGTTTTGCTGCCAGTGGTACTGGTACATTACACAAAGTGGATGGAATAATGAAGAAGAGCGACTATCTACAAATTCTCCAACTTCACCTCAACTCAACAGCTAGATAGTTGAATGCTTAGGGTTTTTTTTTTTATTTTGGGGGGGGGGGGGGGGGGAGCTGCA
>VUQR01023439.1:16834-32191 GCA_015108515.1 Hemichromis elongatus | reverse complement strand
ACAGTTTTTTTGTTTGGGGGGGGGGGGGGGGGGGGGGGGGGGGGGGGGGGGGGGGGGGGGGGGGGAGAGGCTGTGTGTCAGCCCAAGCTACACAGGCTGAAAGCACACCGGACTCTAGAGGCCTCGAGTTCTTTTCCGACAGCAGAGTGGAAACAAATATGGCTGAAAAACATCAGCTCTGACCCGACGTTCAGCTCTCATTTAGGTGACCTCAATCTATAAAGTTCAAACTCAGATTTCATTGGAAATTTATGTCGTTTCATCCTCTTCAGTAAGTCTCATAGAGTTTAAACTTAAAAATGTGTGAAATCTGATCTTATGCTGATAAAAAGATGAAGAATTAAAGTTAATATACACACTGTAACTTACTTACATTTAATTACTTAAATGTATTATTTATCTACATTTTTCCTACCTTGAAGTTATTTTTATAGCTGTTCTATTCTGACGAATGCTCAAAGGATACTTTACAAACTCAATGGCGTTAGTCTTCAGATAGCCCAGGCCAACTGACTCGTTAAAAGATGACATGTTGTGGTGGATATTCCTTTCTGAAAAAGAAAAGAAAAGAAAAAGAAAAGTTAATTAACATTTATGTTGTCAAGCAGTGATTGATTGATTCTCCTAGCATTAGGCACTTAGCAATAATAAAACAAAAAATCAAATTAAATCCAAATAAGAGATCAGATAAGTTCAAGCTCTCACCTTCAGCTACATCAAAACTCTGGAACTTGACTGGCTGTGCATAGTTGACCATGGCTGACAGATACGGGTGGATGTTAGTGGTGGCTCCTACATAGGTGTACTGAGCTATCAGAGCCTCTTCTGAGTCTTCTGCCACATCTCCAGTCTGCACAGCACAAGCACACATACACATCAATAACCCAGTCTTATTCATGAGCCCAGACGCAGCAGTCAGCTTTCAGTGGGGTAAAAAAGGGACGGGATGGGCACTTGCCTTCTTGTTGTTGTCCTGGTCAGATGCTTCAGAGATGTCTGTGGCGTCAGTTGCTTCAGATACCTCCGTCACCTCATCTTCAGGTACCTAAGACCACATGCATACAAAACACCCACATTAGATAGATTTGACTGAATCTGGGCCAGGGTACTCCATTGTCCTATATTTAGCAAATGTTACAGAAAAAAAGAGTTAGTTAGCTGTTTTAATCTCACCTGCCAGGAATGTATGACAAACCAGAGCGCTTCTCTGCAGTGTCGACAGATTCATTTAGGCAATTCAGTAGCAACTCAACACTCAAACCTACCTTCTTGATACTGTTGCTTTGCTCGTCATCTTTCCTTGAGCTGACAGCATTACTCTGAGAAACACTGTTGGAATCTTTCTCGCTGGTCGCTTCAGAAACACTGCTGGGGGCCTCTGAATTCAAGTCCTTATCCTCTGCCTCTTTTTCTCCTACGCTCACATATAGAGAACAACACAAATCGACACCAAAGCTTATTTTTCCCCCCCCCAACATTAATATTTTTTTTTATTCCTTGGTGCATTTACTTTAACTGTTTGAAATTGTTGTTCTACTTTGCATTTTTCAGCATAAACCTGTCACGCACATTACTGCGATTTATTATTTACATAGAAACACAGACTGTCAGACATCTGACCGTTCTCTGTGTCGTCTTCGTTCTCCTCTCCCATAATGATAGCAGGGGTGTTTGTCTCTCCTGCCTCCATGTGTTTCTTGAAGGCTTCGAGCTGCTCTGTATTGCACACACACACACACATGTTAAAGACAGAAAACTCTCATAAAATCACATAATAGATGTGCTGTCTCCGTGCTGTATACGTACTCTGTTCAACTTCAGGTTTCAAGCGTTTGTTTTTGATGAGGATTTTCCGCTTGAGCTCAATTGGAGAGGGTAAAGGGCGCCCGGCTTCAATCTGCCAAAGAGAACAGAACTTTTACACTTAAGTAAATATGAGTATAACCCAATTAGAGCAAATTCTAAGAAATACTGTCCGGTAAAGAGAGGATTTACCGGATAATTCTCCAGAGGCTGTTTGAGGAGCAGGTCACCGAAGATCTCCTCGCAGTACTTGGCCATCTTGTACTGCTGAGGTTTACTAAGTAACACAGACACAAAAATACATATCACATCAACAAAACAAACAATCCTTATGCATTAGATGTTTACTGATTGTAAATGTACCTGCAGTGATTTTCAAAGGACAAAATAACAGGAAAGTCTGATGTGACAAACGCTGTCTCCTTAATGGCTTGGATAACATCCTGTAGCAGGAGAAGAAAAACATTAGATGTGAGGAAGATGAACCAAAGAAAGCCATCAAAGATGTTATATCAAACTGTGAACACAAGGGGGCAGGCTTACATTATGAAATAACATTAAATCAGTAACAGAAAGACTGAAGAAAGTTTTTGTTGTTGTTCACCTTGAACAGGATATCTGTGCACATGGCCTTGCCGTGAGTAATGATGGGTTCCTGGTCCTCACCTTTCCCATCCCAGCAGTCTAGCTCCACACATCTAATGCAAAGCACACAAAAATGTCACTGTCCACCAACTGCACATGCAACTGAGCTTTAGCATAGCCAGATAAACAATGGATGATATATGCTTGTCTGTCAACCCATCCGAGTACACCATATTAACATATGCACATAAATACCTGCAACCAGCCAGCAGGACCTGCCGGTACATCTCTACCGAGGATTTCCCTCCAAACTGTCGGCCTGTCAAGTACGTGTTGTGGGAGGAGCCTATGAAGTAGTGGGCCAGCGGCTGGTCCATATCTTGGTACAGTTCCAGCCGGTCCAGGAACACTGGAGCATTTTCATCTGACATTAGGTACCGGCAGAACCCATCACTGGACATGTGACCTGAACAGAACAAGGAAGGACACGAAGGATGGAACTCAGTAGTAAGATGGTGAATATTTCTTTAAGGTGAAAACAGTATAAAACTCTGAAATCATTATTCTAATTTTTTCATTTATTTTGGAAAACCTAATATGTATTTTTAGAAGAATTCTTATCAAGTAAGTTGAACTGCTTCTATTTGAATTAGTATTTTACTGCTTGCAATTGTAGAAAATAGAGGGAAATATATAAATGGTTTTATAACTAAATCCCCATCACTATGTATGATATTAATATATGAATTTTTATCATTACTAACTTTGAATTCAGCACAAGATGTGCAAATGTTAGGCCATGCCTTCCAGTGTGTTTATATCAAAACAACAGCTACTTGATGTTTAACTACTGTAGGGAAAAATAAACTCAGAAGCTTGATAATAAATATTTAGACCTAGAGAAAATGTGCCAACAATCTAGTTTCCCATGCTGCAGCTTCAAGTTAACACCAGCAGATGGCAGCACAGCCTAAAACATCTCTCTCCCTCTGGTTTGCCCTCAGTTCTTCTACCTTTCTTCTTCAGATCTTCATCTCTCTCATATTTCTCGATGATCTGCGTGGCTCTCTTGGGGTCGTAGAATGGAAACAGAATCTCATTTAACCTTGGGTCGCGCTGGTTCTGTGTAGCAAAACACAAACGCAGTCATCCCTCTATTCATCGTCTGCAGTAATTTCCCAACACAAATCTAATTTGGGACAAACGCATCTTGCACTCACAGGGAGGATAGGGGCAAACTTATTGCAGTATGTTTACAATCTCAATTAGTTACGCCTGGTCAAAGGTGCTGAACTCAGGAGGACTATGTGATTGGCTTTTTTCACTTACTATTTAAGAAATATTATCTATATATCATTAGTACACACAAAGGCACGTAACACGTAGAAAGCAAGTAGTAAAAGCACTGATTAAGGTGATTATTCTACAGCAGTATAAAAAAAAAGCTGTGAGCCACACTAACAAGTGCAAAGATTAAATGTTGCTTAAAAGCAAATTATCACATGTGTTTGAGGGAATCAATGTGGCATTAACAAGAACAAAAGCAAACCTTCAAACATCATGAACATGTCGCTGCCCACTCACAGAGCCAGGTGGGGAATTTAATCAGATTGGCGAGCCCAGAGCATGAAACACGTGACTGCACAGCAGCAGGACTAGGCAGGTATTCAGCCACACAGAGAAGCACAGACACAGAACACATATACGCACAGCAGGGAGCGAGATGAACCGAGCAGGAAGCAACAGGATGGAAACCTCGACCCTCCCGTTGCTACGGCAACACCAATCAGACAGGGGGGGGGAAGAACGTGGGGAATGGGATGACGGTGGGCATGCGGAATAAGGGAGGTGGTTGAAGATGCCCTTGCAGGCCGACTCAAAGTTAAATGTTGTGTCCATCCAATTTGATTAAGGTGGACTAATGTGCAGTCGGGCCTGGGGGCAGGGCGACTTCTACCCCAGAGCAGGATGAATAAGAGCAGCGGGAGTTGCAGGGAAGGGCACACGCAAGCTAAATACAGAGAGAAGTTAATGAATGATAAAGAGCTTACTTCATTCAGAAAGCTGACTAACTGGTCTACAGTTAAATAATCAGTTTTGTTCCCATTGCTGCAGAGAGATTAATTAGAAAAAAAACAAACAAAACAAAATGTTATGCTCCTTAAAATTGAAACCCTCACAGTCATTCACACAGTCAGTTAAAATTAGAAAAGCCAGTCTTTACAGTTACGTTATGCTTTTAGTAGTATCTTGTTAATCATCATTCTTCTTTGACTGTTGTCATTAGGTTGAACATAATTAATGTTGAATGGTGGAAGCAGGTTAGGCTGTCCAGACATAGTTAGTGCGGCAGGCACAGAAACATTTGTCCTGATTATTTCCAACATGATGCAGCAGCTCTCACTTGGGGAATATTTAAACAGTGGATATCATTGTTTCACTCAGGGACAAGGTAATGCAGCTAACATACAATCCTGGGTAAGCGCAATGCTGTTAAGTGTGTATTCGGAGGATATATTATTATTTTTAAAGTATTAAACAATTATACAAAAAGAGCGCAGATGAGATGAAACACTTACATTTTCTTGAAGAGCTCCTCTATGTCTGTGCGCGGGCAGATCTTCTGTGTGAGCGCGTAAAAAATGTCAAAGGTAAAATCTGCTGGTTCAATCTCATCGTTCTGTGAAAGGTAAGCGAGAGAGTCATTTCCTCACAGTTTTCTCTTAGCGTAACACACTCGGACACATCTGATTTCCAGTTTTGTCTGACCTTTCCACTAGGAAGGCCCAGATCCTTCAGAGCCTGAAAGATCCCCTTCTCCGTCTTGCCTGATGCAAACGTCCGAGTGATGCTTTAAGAATAAGAAGAGATTAAGGTGAAGATGAGTGAATGACACTGTATTTAAAAAAAAAAAAAAAGCACACTTCAAACATACTCTTACCCTCTTACAGGAATCTTCCCATTCACGTTGGTAAGGAAACACATTCTCATCCAACTAAACAAAAACAGGAAGTAGGATTAAGCCGCTTTACCGAAGAAGGCATACAGCCAAGTTATTACAACTGTGCTGCGAACTGCACTCACTGTTTCTTGAGGCATGTCATTGGACAGACGTTGTTGGCCTTAACGTTGTGAATCACTGACCTCAAACCCTCGATCCACTTCTGCAAACAAACAAGCACAAGTATTCAGGACACACACGCTCACATATACACACTCCTGTCACTTAAAACCACTGAACAAATTACATAGCATTCAAAAGAGCACCCAGTTTGCATTGTGTTTAGAGGTGAATGTCTTTGGGGAAATAAACAAGCAAATGAATTGCTCTTTAATCAACAGTCTTGTGATAGGGGCCCTGACAGGACCATCATTAACACAAACACAAAAAACACACACACAGCGATAAACAGCGACCTGTTGCAAGGCTACAAGGAGTGATGATAAACAAACAGCTAGAGAAGGCCTGTGACTGCCCATGAATATACTGCCTCATGCATCCATGTAAAGGCCACTGATAATCCAAACACTTCTGAACCTCCTCTTTGAATGTCTGTCCCTCTTTGTGCTAAAGCGTCCTCCACTTCCACAACACATTTCTACTGGCATCATTACAAAAACATTAAACGCAATCGCTTGGCAGCAGGGGCAGTCCGTTTGGGCCCATGGTGTTCACGAAGCAGCGCGCTGATGTAAGTAAGTCATCTATCGAGGTCTGCTTTTTCCTGTAGGGCCACCTGCATGCTGGGAGGGGTGCTGATGGTGTCGCGGTGCATTTATGTCTATGTGTGTGCGAGAATAATAAAGAGGGACCGTGTTTTTGACTGTGGGGGACGTGCTCATGTACTTTAACCTGTGAGTGTACATGTTTGTGTGCGCTGTGGGCTGCTGCATGAATATCATTGGCAGCCCTCTGGCACAAACAGCAGTTATAACACCCACCAGCATGAAGGGAAAAAAACCCCCCACAAAACAACAAAAAAACACCCTCTCGTGGGAAATGAATAAACACCAATCCAGTGGTGCCAAATAACAGATCTGTGCTCGCAAAAACAAAAAAACCCAGCTGTTTAAAAGCTACTGGTGATTTTAAATTTTTCTACAAACTGACATCTGTAAAACATTATGCACACCGCGCTCCAAAATTATTATGCAAATAGGATTTTAGTGTCATAAACACTTAATTTCTTTGTTGAGTTAAACTCGTGGATGGTGTTGTGTCTCAGGGCTCTTTGGATCACCGATATCAATCTCAGACATAATTAGTTTGCCAGGTGAGCCCAATTAAAGGAAGTCTACCTAAGAAGGATGTTCCACTTTATTAACCGTGCCACAGGTTTCGAGTAATATGGGAAAGAAAAAAGATTTCTGCTTCAAGTGTCAAATATGCCTTGGACAAGGTATGAAAATATAAGATATTTCACAAAAACGTAAGCATGATCATCGTACTGTGAAGAAATTTCTGGCTCATTCAGAGCACAGACAAGTTTGCACAGATGAAGGCGTAATGAGGAAGGTTTCTGCCAGACAAGTTCATTGGATTAAGAGAGCAGCTGCTAAAATGCCATTACAAAGTAGAAGACATTTTTTTGAAGCGTCTGGTGCCTCTGGAGTCCCACGAACCTCAAGGTGTAGTCTCGCAGTTGTGCATAAACCTGCCATTCAGCCACCCCTAACCAATACTGACAAGCAGAAGCAGTTGCAGTGGGCCCAGAAATACATGAAGGTTAATTTTCAAACAGTCTTGTTTACTAATGAGTGCTGTGCAACCCTGGATGGCCCGATGGATGGTGTAGTGGACGGCTGGTGGACGGCAACATCAGCAAGGAGGTGGCGGAGTAATGTTTTGGGCCAGAATCATAGAGAGAGAAGGTGGGCCCCTTTAGGGTCCCTGAAGGTTTGAAAATGACCTCGGCAAAGTATGTAGAGTTTCTGACCGACCACTTTCTTCCGTGGTACCAAAAGAATAACGGTGCCTTTCATAGCTGCTATGTGCATAAAGGGAGAGAAACTCATGGTGTGGTTCCCATCCTCCTCTGACCTCAACCCTAATGAGAACCTTTGCAGCTTCTTTAAGCAAAAGATCTATGAGGATGTGAGACAGTTCACATCAAAACAGCAGCTGTGGGAGGCAATTCTGACAAAGAAATTCAAGGAGAAACTCTCCAAAGTTCAATGGATGTAAGAATTTTGAAGGTCATATCAAAGACAGGGTCCTATGTTAACATGTAACTTGGCCTGTTCAGATGTTTTTAATTGAAAAAGCCTTTGGTTTCAGTAAATATGACCTCCCAAAGCTGCACACTCAACAAATGGCCATTTGCATTTCGTTACAACCAATAAAATGTTTTGAAACTCTGCTGTGCATACTGATTTGGAACAGTACGTTTTGTGTTGTTTTATTTTTGCAAAAACATAATAATCATTGGGAGGTTTTATCAATAAAACTGGACTTAGAAATTATACTGACTGTCATTTGCATGGACGGTGTAGGAAAGTCACCGACAAAATATTAAAAACTTTTCGTCAAAGCTAGCATGGTGCTTTGACTTTCTTGTTGTTTTGTGGAGCCTCTTAATTGTGAATGTGAATGACACACTATTATTTGCAAATGTGTTTAAAAGAAAAGAAAGTATAAGTCATATGTTTTCACTGGCTGAGCTATCTGGCAGACATCTCTCAGGCTGAGAAAACGTACTCGCGGTGACAAAGTGATTCTTCTTTTAGTTTCATATCTTTTAATCGCAAATCTTCATCTTTACCAAAATGATGGAGCACAATAATAGTCATGCTCATTACATTGCATGCTGTCAACATAGCCTATGAAAAAACCAAAGCTAGCATAGAAATGACAAAGACGTATTGTCTGTGTTGAACAGGAAGTAATAGAACTTCTTCCCTTCCACAGAAGAGAGTCAAAAAGTATTGAGACTAACCAGATATTCCTACTTAGAGTCTTTTTATAGGACTCAGTGAAGGGAAAAAAAAAAAAGAAGAAAAAAACCACCCTTTTTGAAGTATAATAAACACTGACTTTAATTTCTCTTACTGTGATGTTTTTGTATTATGCCAAAAGTAGCGGGTTATTTTTGGGGCTCATCCAAGTGGCTCATTCTTCATATATAGAACAATGAAGAAGTGCAAGACAACAAGAGAAAAAAGGCAGCAAAAGCAGCAGGAGGAAAACAGAACAGAGATGCTGTGAATCATTCCAGATGCATCTATTTATTCAATGAATCAAGGCCTTGTGTAGGAGCTGGCATATTAACCCTGGATTTCTTTTCCTAATTGAGAATCTGTTGTGGCTGGGTGGTCTTTTAGTCTTTACATCTACACTGTTGTGGACATATTGAAATTACTCAGACAGGTGCTAAGCAGAGTTTACCTCGAGGGCATTAAAATGACGTAGAAGTAAAGCTCCTACAAGCAGCCGTGCTGTGCTCACTGCTTTGTAGCTCTAATATGTACAGTATGAGTAAGAAGATAGCGCGAACAGAGAAGGCTGCAAGTGTCTGACACCAGCACAACCATTGCAGCCTGGCTGAATTGTGGAACATCACTAAAGCTGTGTGGTAAATTGTATCAAGAGCCATCTCAGAAGTTCCAGTTTTGCTAAGTAAATGTTTATTTTGTTCTAGTTTGTTTGTTTGTTTTATGTGTATCACTTAGCGCCAATTAGAAGGTATCAGTGTTTAGCATGATGCACACATACAATCTATGCATGCATTTTGGTAACCGTTGTTCTAGGATTGGTTGACAACTTAGTGCTCCAACCACTCATGCAAATACGGTCAATTTTAAACGTAAAAACAAAATAAAAAACATACTGAAGTGCCCAAAATGCTACTATTTAAGGCATTAAAACAAGACACTCACTGGGTGATGACATGGTGCCAACACCATTTACATCTTTTACATACAGTCTATGGAGTTTACAGTGAATTTGTGTTCAGACAACATATGCTCTGTGGTAATTGATTACATCCATCTAAATTCATCAAAAAAGCTTATTTTTTAACCTGTGATGCACTCTAAAAGTGTCACAAGTCAGATATTAGCAGGAGGCTACATAAGTGCCTTTTGTCACTGAAAGGTATTTGTAGAAGAAAGCAGTCGAAATATGGGGAGTGCATGCATTTACCCTGGCTGTCTCTGGGTTTTCTGCCACCATGAACATGAAGTTGAGATTGACCAGGTCTGTGCCACTGCAGATGCAGATGATGCAGCCCTCCAAGTCTGTTTCTGTCTTTCCAGTGGCCTCAAATGATGAAAGAATCTTAGGATCCTAAGGACACAGCATCAAAGGTAGCGATTAGTATGGAAATGATGGATAAATAGTTTATCAAAACTACACGCTAAGATAGAGACCTAGACATGAAGCTAAAAAGAAGAGAAACAGATAAGGTAGAATAAGAAAGCAACAGAGCAACCTCTGTAGATGTTTGAAAGCATTTCTGCTGCTTTAAGTAGGGGAAATATTTCAACATTTAAAGACCTTTAGTTCCTTTTCTCAGAATAAACCACATCCCAGCACACCTTAGCCTGATATAACTGTTATGTCTCTTTTATCAGTTTAACAGAAAAATCCACAAAAGGGTTTTCTCACTATCAAAAACACCACTCCCCCCTCTCTCATCTTCTCAATCAGATTTCCTCTCTGCCACCATTGCCACCGTGGAAGATAGTAATGCTTATATGTTATGTGATTGAATTAACAGCAACAGGCAGCAGGCTATGCCACTTTAAAATCTCAGCCTGCAATCATCCAATCCCATTCATCTCTTCTCTCTCATTGGATTACTTGAAACAGCTCTCCAGGCTTGTGTAACCATGTTAGCCTCTGAGGAGAAGCCCGGCTATCAGTTGTCTGCACTGTACAGAACAGCATACGGCGTATGAGCCGCTATCAGACTGCAGAACCTATATACGTGCCCTCACATACGTACACAAACACACAGCCACACAGGACCAAACAAAGACGCTCCAATCTGTTGTCAGCAGTATGACTCGCGACTCTCCTGTTAGGCTTCTGAATTTCAGTGGCTTCACTGGTTTGCATACAAATTAGAAGGCAGCATGCCCATGGATTTTCCAATAATAACCTTCATAATTCATATAGCTTGTATGATGCTAAATACCACAATATAATGTGTCACTCTCAAGGCTACATAGCATGAATCGATATTTAATATACAGAGGAACCATGTGCTTTGGGTTTGCGCATATCTGCCTCTGTAACCACTAGATAGAAACCTGATTGGTTGCCAGCTATAATAATTCACTGGCATCATGGCTATTTTAGTGTCCGTTTCCTATTATGGGATAAGGAAAAATCATTCTGACGGAGCCAGAACATCTTATACTGTTGATCTTTGGATCCTGGACTATGAACTCCATAACCCAGCGGTTTTCTGACAGCGCATCACCACCAGGCTGAAAGAACAATTTTTCAATACTACTCTAGTCAAAAGCACAATCCATAGCTGCGAGAAAGTTCAGTAAGAACCTGTGGCGAAACTCGAGAGTTGTATAAATATTGATGAGCTGAATATTTCATGTTTATGTTCTGCTAGTGCCCTGTGTGAATCTGTGTATTTGAAAGCAAATCTCAGCAGTGAGAACTCAACTGGGAGTCCCAAAGCAGTCATTATATTGATAGAAAAAGCCACACTAGCCTTGGCTAATTTAGGCACGAATAATAGCCTGAAGTGGCAGTCTCTCTAGATTCTTACCAGGAGTGCCACTGTGGGACTAAAACACTGAATGTTTGATGTGGAGGCTGAGAGTGTGAATTTTGTGAAGGCAGAAGTGAAGAAATTGTCTCTCCTCAGTTCTTACCTTTGGGACGGCACCAACGCGAATACTGTTGATCAGAGAACACTCCAGAACCTGACCTTCCTACAGGAGACCAAAAAAGATGGAAAGAAAGAGAGGAAAAGAAGTAGATGAAAGGGGGAAGAATACAAGTCTAGAAGAAAAAGAATTTCTAATAGTCAGCAAAGCACAAACACCACAAACTCTCAGCAACATTATGACCCAGAAATAAGGAAGTCTCCTTTGTGTGTTGAGAATAGCTGTTTTAACACCATCTGATTTAATTACCAAGTTTGAGTCTGCAGTATATGAGGTTAAACACATTAACAGTTGCAGAGGTGCTTTTCGCCACTAGGCAACTGCTTGGGGTCCCAGCACATTGGTGGGCTCCTGAGAACAGACAAGACCTGATCACCTTTAGGGGGCCCAACCTGACTCCATTCACTCCAGCTGCAGGAGGTGTGCATGAAATAAATGCTGCTGGTCTGTTTGTAACTCTGGGAGAGGAAATTATTGTCAAAATCTATTGCATGATTTGGAAAATGTTAGCAGTAACATGGAGATTATGGAAGTTAGGCGCATGCTTGCATATTTTCTGAACTTTCAGAGAAATATGCAAATAGTGTGTCACCAAACTACTTCTGAAAACACCAAATGGGAAAACAAACATCCTTATCAGAGTCATTTGTCATACCAATCTAAATATCATGGGCTATTGCTCAATGCTAATCCGTATTAGCCTAGTAAGAGGTTGTTGCTTGTTATAATATACATATCTTTAATGCGCTTTGTTCTGTATTTTTGACCGTGTCAAAAATACAGAAAATTATCCGAGACAACTGACTCTTTACTTGCATGCCTTTTTATATTCTTTACCTACTCCATGTAGACCCTGTCTTATACATTTCTCTTTAGAGGATCCTCTCAAATATGCTAGAATACACACGGGTGATGAGGTGGAAGTCGTACCTTTCCCTCACTCTTCCAGGTGATGAAAAAGCCGTACTCGTCCACTTTCATGTTGCAGTTGGGCTCAAAGATATATGGGTCCTGCAGCGAGGAGAAATTATTACTGCTAAGCGATGAGGCCATATTAATCAAAGGTTTTATTTGACACAGCATGACATTAAACAGTCAACCTGTTTATCAAACACAAGAATTATGCCATCAGGCAACCAGATGTAGCTCTTATTCATTTTACAAGATATACCTGCCCGTCTAAGAACACACACTCAAACTTACTTTCACAATGTATGCACAAATACGCTCAGTATGTACACACACGTTACCTGTAGTGGAGATGAAGCCTGCTGTCGAAGGCAAACATGCGGTTAAATAAATGTGACCACCATTAGCTGTTGGAACACGATTCTGTTATAGAAACAAGAAGGAGCTAAAAGTGTATTAGCCTAGCTACTGTGATGCTACTGCACACGTCGTTCAGCAGGAGTGTTGGTGGAGGAAATCTAGTAGCCTTTGGCACCTTGTCCTACCCAAACAATCTTACCCTCAATTCAATCAGCTGGAAGATGTTTGTATGTGTGTGGGTGTGGACAGGTATTAACATCTTCGTGGGGACCAAAAATTGTAAGTTTACTATTCTCGTGGGGACCGAGAACCCTTATGGGGATCAAAATCCCGGTCCCCACGAGTTTGAAGGCATTTTTGAGACTTAAAATGTAGTTTTAGTGTCAGGGTTACAATTAGGTTATGGTTAGGTTAAGGGTAAGGGTCAGGGTTAGGCATTCATTTTTGATGGTTAGGATTAGGGTAAGGGGCTAGGGAAAGCATTATGTATATGAGATGTCCCCACAAGTTATGAATACCCAACATGTGTGTGTGTGTGGATAAATATGCGCATTTTTCCCCACTCCACTCAAACAACACAAAGCTAAAAACATAAGAGAGAAATAAACTAGAATAGGAGAAGGCTGCTGGGTCACTCTAATATTAGCAGTAGAGAACAGTGTAACACACTCGTGTACACACTCATACACACGTGATTTATTATTTCAGGATGTTGCTGCTATGAGATACGCAGCTGCAAATAGGACTGAGCTGGCTTGTTACTTGGCTCTTACCCTGACATCTAAAACCCTCAAAAAAAAACCCTACAAGAATAATCTTATTTCCATTTAGGAAACAGTGAGACTGCTGTAAGTGCAGATAAAAGCTTGACTCGCTTTCATCTGGATGAAGACTGACAGAGTGTTCGGTGTTAGATATATAGCCACCTCGATGAAGGAGATGGTTTCAGATAAACCTTAACTGTTGAGGACATACAACAGTATCACATTCCACTCCTTTTAGCTTTACTGTAGTAAATCAAACATTTTGTGTGTGTGTGTGTGTGTGTGTGTGGGCTGCCTATTGTTCAAGCCTCTTATTTTGAATACAGATCCACAGATCATTTTTACTTTTACCCTTGGTCGAAATTTCCAATTTCATATTAGAAACTGATAATTAATCTGCCATGTGTAGGCTTAACAGCTGTATCTATAAATATTATATATGAAGTACAGTCATTTGAAAAACAAAGTATATCCTCTGTAAATATGTCAATGAGGTCTGGGCTCTGACTGGGTCACTGCAACACTTTGATTCTTTTCTTTTTTTTATTCTGTTGGAGTCACTGAGTCGACCATGAACTCATCCGTCTACCAAAGCACTCAGGTCCTGTGGCTGCAAAACAAGCCGCTATGGATGGAATTCTGCATTTAGGCTTAGTTATCATTTAATACGCAATGACAGTTTACCATTTTGTATTTTGTTAGATCATTATTATTATTATTATTATGTCATGATAAGTAAAAACTTATGTTCTTTCTTTGCACCATGACTGTAAATGCTTATGTGTGTTTTCTGTGTCATTGGTTTTCATTTGTCTCAGGCTACTTTCATCAGCTGTCAATATGACGCTGCATAGTTTCCATGGACACCAAACCTCAACCAGATCTTAAATGATTGATTTCCACTCAATGAGATAATGAATGAAAAACACACACACGCGCACACACGCACACACACACACACGCACACACACACACACACACACACACACACACACAGGAAGCTCTTTGGCTATTTGCATAATGGATTACATAGGATATCTTTCACCTCTTACATCACTGCCTCCAGACTGTCACAGAGGAGAAACTCATATCAAATATCTCATTATAGGATACAACCTAATTATTGAAAATCCATAGCACGCTACACAGTGTGAAGCTAAAGAGAAAAACAAAGAGTGAGTTGCAAACTTGGAAACATCTCCATCTATTCAAGAATGGGAATAAGATGGCAACGAAAGCATTCTGGGGACATTAAGTTGTTTTAGAAAGCTGTCTTAAGTAACGACATGTAGTGCTGAGAGACTCCATATAACGATAGCTGTCCCCTATGAAGCTTTGACTTGCACTCGTACAAACACACATACAGGCACACTGACCCACATGCACATTACCTGCCACTACCATCTGTCACTCAGTGGGGCTTCAGTCACTAGAGACTGTTCTTGTGGAAAAAAACATAAAATCCATGCTGTTTAGCATATGCTTTTTGCCCGCTGAGGTGCTTGTGCCCCGCATCCTTTGTAATTTCCAGGCAGCAGTGCTTTGCTCACATAAACACAAACACATGCCCACACTGACACAAAGTATGACTGACAGTGTTTTATAAATGCGACGTATTGCTGCTTCATGTTTACGATAACAGCGAGGAACATGAGCTGACAACCAAAATAACTATTCATTTATGAATGAAGGACTGTAGCGCTGTATTTTTCTCCTGAGATGCATCAGTTTGAGTTGATATTGTTTAGAATATAATCATTTATTATTGAAAAAAATTCACAGCACTAAGAGGGGAGTGGTATGTCCCCAGTGTCATTATTAATTTTAACCAACTGACAGAGTTTGACCTTATTACCATTCAGGCCAGACCTAACCTTGTCCTGTCTAAGCTGGGCTCAGATTCACAGCAGAAACACACTGAGGACTCTGTTCAGAAGCATGCTGGCCCAGTTTCACCGCTCACTGTGACATGGCTTTGGATTTGATGATGCCTTTCCGTACACTCTCAAGCTTTTTTCTATGCCTAAGAGGGATCCTCCCCCCCCCCCCCCCCCCCCCCCCCCCCCCCCCCCACCACAAACAC
>VUQR01023438.1:28939-63190 GCA_015108515.1 Hemichromis elongatus | reverse complement strand
TCAGTTTTATTTTTCGGTGTTAATTCAGACTATCATCCCACCATGCAGCTCCAAAACATACAGAAATAAAAAACCAGAATGGTCACTGATTTCCTATTTTGTTTTTTATTTATCACTCTTAAATGTATTTAATGTTAGACAAAGATAAACTGAGTAAATACAAAACTGTATTTTTAAATAGTGATTGTATTTATTATTCTTTCATCATTCAAACCTACCTGTGTGAAAAAGTGATTGCCTCCTAAACATAATAACTGGTTGTGCCACCCTTGGCAGTAAGAACCGCAATCAAGCATTTGTGATAATTGGCAATAAATCTTTCACAGCAGTGTGGAGGAATTTTTAATTCAGCCACGCTGGAGAGTTTTCCAGCATTTACGGTCTGTTTAAGGTCATGACAAAGCATCTCAATCAGATTTAAGTCCTGATTATGAACAGGCCACTCCAAAACCGTTTTTTTTTTTTATAAACCGGGGAACCAGGGAACGTTCACCCCTGCAGTTTTCTCCATGTGTGGATAATGGCTCTCACAGTGGTTCACTGGAGTCCTAAAACCTTAGAAATGCCTTTGCAACCTTTTCCAAACTGATAGACCTCAGTGACTTTCTTTCTCAGCTGTCTCTTTAGATTGTGGCATGATGTGTTGCTTTTTGCTTTATTACAGCCTACTTTACTTTGTCAGGCAGGTTCTGTTTAAGTGGTCTCTTGATTTAACACATCTGGCAGCAATCAGGCCTGGGTGTGGAAAATCAAATTGAACAAAAAATCTGATTATTAACAGTTAAGTCACAATTTGGAGGTGGTCACTTACTTTTCACATAGGGCAAATGGTAAATGGCAAATACATCGAAGAATAAGAAATCAGGAAGGAAGCATATACTTTTTTATAGCACTGTATCGTTTCTACTTTTGATTTTAGCATGAGAGTTCCACCATTGCACGTTTGATATGCACAGATCAAGAATCATTTGCTTTAAATACTGCCAACACTGCGGCAAGGGAGGTTTCTTTACTTTCTAGTGTGTATTGGGACATTTTTTCAATGTCTCACCAAGAGAGGAACAGAGGAAATCGTCTTCGTGTCTGATCTGATGCTATATTAAACATCTGCGCTCGTGCGAAACGAGAAATTTCTTCATGCTTGTATCTCCGAATTGCACAGAGATACCGCGCTCCACTCAAAATAGCATCACACGTACTATTATTTGGTAATGATTGCTGTGCTCAGAATCCTAGATACGATCTCATGAACTCCTACTCATATTTGATAGAGTAATGGAGCATCCATTTTTCATTCTGCAGGCGAGGGGAGGACGGTGCTGCCAGCTGTGCGATTTTAGAATTTTTGCATTTGCTCATCGGTCGTTTTTCAGCTCCAGAAACACACGCATACACATGCACACAAACATATAACACTCATACAGTGACAGTCTCATCTGCAGTGGTGGCAGCAGGCTATGACCTCTGACACTTGTGTATCAGTGAGCACACAGACTAGTCATCACCCCGGGCCTGTGCAACTGAAGTGGAGCTGTGCAGTCCAAGTATGATGTGATTATTCCACTGACCTCTTTTCCAGTGACAACTCCCACTTCAAAACTGTGCTTTTTCAAACAATCCTCTCCCTCCACACAAAGATTTGTTGATTCTTCTTGCGTGGGCGGTCAATGGTAACAACAGACATTGTCAACAGTGGCTCAAACAGCAACACACATGAATGCTGGTCCTTTAGTAACAGAACAATGTTAGCGTAACTGTGAAGCTGACGTGCAATCCGCTTGCAGGTAATAACCCTTTAATGAAATGTTTTTGCACAGGAAGCCGGATGCTTTGTGGAGGTCATCCTTCAACACGAAATCATTACGGGGCTGATTCATTTCTCTGCAGTGTTAATATAAAAAGCATCGGCTTGGCAGGATGAGAAGAAGGGTGGTCTAAATTGTCAATTAAAGATCTATCTTCCAGTCTTACTCACGCCACATGACTTGCAGACTGAGCGATAGCAGGGAAGGCTGCACCGTCTCGTTTCGTGTGAAATAAACTCTGTAGTAATGTAAAATACTTTCAGTGATAATTGTTTTCTCAACCAAAAACAAGCAATCACACATGAAAAAGAGTCACCTGTTTAGCCTTAAAGTCCCAAATGAATCAGTTTAACTCTCATTAGGGCTTCAGTGGATTGCTCACATATGGTTTTGGCTTTGAATGGTTTTAATAACAGATTTTTTTCCTGCTAATTCACTGATTGTAACACCCATAACAATAAATATCAAAATAATGCACGTCTTCAAGAGCAAAAACCCATTAGCTCACATTAACCAGTCAAAGAGAGATCATCAATACTTCACACTGATGTTTTGTCTCGATAGAGAAATTGTGTAATTTCAAAACAAAAGTCTTCTTCTTATTATTGTTATTTGTTTTAGAAAGCTCCAATCACACAATCAGTTTTCAGGAGGAACATCTCATTTGTTAAGCGTGCAGGGGAAATATCCAATAATTGGCAAAGAGGAAACGCTTTCATGAACGGCTCAACATCTTAACAAGAGAAAAGCTGCTGAAAGAACCACATAAATGGACTTTTATAGGTGGATGTGAGAGTCAAGTCAGACTACTGGTATCAGACTATTGGTGTTTTGGTAGATATACGCTGTGTCAAAAGGAGGCAGATCGATAACTTGTCTGGTTGACGCAGAAGAGGCACAACAACTTTTAAATGAGCTCTGATTTTTCTTTCATTAAATGGTCCCTTTTCAGAAAGATTAGAAAGACAATTTTCAAGTCCAAGCTTGCAATCTAGTTGTTTCCTTCTCTACTCTGTAGTCAGAGAAAAATCATGGCATAACCAAAAGTTTTGTGTCGTTGTGATGCAACATTATAAAAACACAAAAATTAAAGGTAACCGAAGTGATCATGTAGGTGTTCCTTATTATCCACTATTATGTCCACCTCTTGGCTTTGTATCAATGTTCCTTTATGGGTTCAGGTATTATTGTACTTCTGCAATCTTTCCGTAGGGAGGCTGGTGTTTCTTTGTAATGAAATAAGAACCTAGATGGCAAATATCTCTTTTTATGGAGAAGAAGCTTTCTCCTTGAAACCCTTTCAGCCACGCCATACCCGTTCAATCATTTTAGTTCATTGTGTTTAATTGTACAATGCACCGAGTCTGAGTGAATGAGAGAGATCATTGTCGTGTTAATGTCTCAATTTTGGATCAACTTTGCTGTTGGTTGGTTGGCCTCACCTTTGACTCTAGATTACTTTGGTATATAAAACAAGCCAAATCATCATCCCTCCATGACTGTGTTTAACAGTTAGTATGATGTGTTTGTGCTGAAATGCAAACTATGGTGTTTGGCCATAATGGACAATACCGTGTTTGGTACACACCACTTTGTCCAAACAAAATTTTTCCAGAGTCTCATTTAAAAAAGTTGATTCAGTTGCAACTTTTCAAACCTTTCTAGACACAATAGTAGAACAGGCTTTGAAATGAGCTATACTCTTTCCGACTTTGACTAATTGTGCTGTCATAAACTTCAACATTTAACATCCTAAGTGAGGCCTGTGGAGCCTGAGATGCAGCTCATTGAGCAGTCTGAGGATTGCACAGCCTGACCTTGGGGTGGTACATTCACTGGAAGATTGGTAATTGCCCTGTATGTTTTCCACATGCAAGCATTCTTTCTCGCTGCAGAAAGAAGCATTTCTAAGTTTTTGGAAAATGTCCTTTAACACTTCCCTTCCCAGATTGGCTCCAACGATTCTTTCTCTAAGATCGTTTCTGGTCTCTTTCCTCCTTGGCAATGTGTTAACCCACACTAGATTGCTCCAGACCAGCAAACCACTAAAACATCCACATTTATAGAGGTGCTCACAGAGGTGCTGCCTGTAATTATCAAGTGTATTTGATTGGCAGCACCTGGCTGCTACTTACCCTCTTAAAGTGTAAGCTGTAAGGATGTTTTTTGCTTTTCACACACTGCTTCTGCATTTGGTTTGACATTTGTTATATAAATACTGACACAGTGTAATATACATTGTTTTGTAATTCATCCGAGATTGCATTTAGTTAATTTTAAGATGTGCTAAAGACCAAATGGTTCATTTGGTCCTTAGAACTGAAATAAGGTTTAATTTCTTTTTGCTGTTATTGCATTATGATAAACACTCGGTAAAACTTGCACATTGCACTCACTGCAGAGCCCAGGCTCCCTAGTTGAAACACCAAACTTGCTGCAAAGAATTTAATCAAAAGGTCTCTTGCTCGTCTGCCTGCATGCACAGCATTATCTGGTCATGATCATTTTAAAATTATGTTTGATAGCAGTAGTGTCTAGGAATGTGCGCCGCTGTATCTTTGCAATTCATCCCTAGGCTTCACAAAGATGTTTTAACAAGATAAGGCCCCAGACAATGCCCTTCAGAGACAAAACTTAATTCAACACTGAAACTTAAATTGTAGCATTGTTTGCTTCTGGAGTGAAGACACACAAAACTGTATAACAATGATTCTTCGGTGTTTTTCTAATTTGTTTCCATTCGTCTGAAAAGTTAACTTTTGACTCATGTCTTTCGCTGGCATTTTGCCTGCCAGCCAGGAACAAAACAATTCAAAATATGAAAACTTTTCCCACTCAAGATCCACAAACAACAACAACAACATAAAATACTAAAAAATGCACACACAGTAGAATAAGAGTGCTTGCACAGCATATTGGAGGTGCATCCCATGCCACATAATAAATTCCATTCCGCTCTAAATAGTATGTCACAAGAACTTTGACATACTTTCTGCAAGTTGATGTTTAGTAAATGTTAAAATCAAACTGTGCTTACATCCACTAGCGGATCAGTTAAATGATTCAGCAGGGATTTTCTCAAAAACAGCATGACAACAAACACAGACATCTCAGCATTTAGGAGCCAAGAGAGGCTCTAAACTAAAAGTCTGAAAGATGCCTGAGGCAGTTTTTGTTCCCGAGAGAGACAATCCATTCCTCCAGCAAAGATCAAGCCTCTGTATTTCAAGAGGAAAGTGTTTGTGAAGTACAGTATAGGCTATATTTCACTCGGATTTCATATAAAATCTGCATAGCAAAACAATAGATACCTGAGAGCAAAGAGGAAACAACAAAACAAAAACAAAGCAAAGACTCACCGAGAGGTTGTCCAGCAATGATACGGGCGTTTTCCCCCGCTACCGCTGCTCGGGCGTTCCTTTCGTTCATGTATTGTACAAAGGCGTAACCCTTGTGCACAGAGCAACCCACTATCTTGCCATACTTGGCGAAGATGACCTCTATGTCGGTCTTCTTGACGATGGCTGTGTTGAGGTTGCCAATAAAGACTCTTGAGTTGAGGGAACGAGGGTCATTCTTGTTGGTCACGTTGCTGGTCTGAGTTTTACCAGTCATTCTCCTCCAGTTGCCCTCCTGGGACACAGACAGAGGGGGGAGGGGGAGAGCTTTAGAGGACGGGCAGGCCAACTCCAGCTAATTCTGCTCCAAAGGAAGTGTTTAATATTAATTTGTTAAATACCACATAATGACACAAATAGTCAAATAAATAAGCAAAATCATAGTTGGAACCGTTGTCAAAGAACTCCAGAAACAAAGTCAGAATCAATAAAATATCTAATAATGCTCTTAAAGAAGTCCTTTCATGATTGTGGAGTTGTCACCAGTTACTTAATTGCTGCTTAGAGAAATCACAAACTCTGCAAGTTTAGAAAAAGGAAAGAAAAAAGGATGTCTATACCTCAGATCCACAGATCCAGTTTGAGCTGCTTAGTTAGAAAACAAGTGATAGCACAGTTTGCCAGTTACTCCTTTAGGACTCACAACAACACTAAATTAAACCAATTCTGCACAATGATCAGTGCATCACATGCATGTGCTTCTTGCTTACTTACCCAGCCAGCTAGGTGTTCTGGTTTGTGACCTTGGCTAACATGGCATCATGCTATTTTAAAGATGTTTCTCAGAAAACTACTTTAAAGAGTAAAAAACCCACACAGAGTCTCTCTGTGGTTCCTGCAGCAACTGACAGCATTGCTGTGAATGGATGTTTTACTGACCCAGCTGGGGGCATGTGATTGGC
Organism: Hemichromis elongatus; assembly: GCA_015108515.1. Classification (NCBI taxonomy): domain Eukaryota; kingdom Metazoa; phylum Chordata; class Actinopteri; order Cichliformes; family Cichlidae; genus Hemichromis; species Hemichromis elongatus. The sequence continues at coordinate 57,085 of VUQR01023438.1, read as the reverse complement.
TGGTGACAAATCCACTGTCATGAAATGTGACATGAAATATAACTATATAGGGGAAAAAAAAGAAGTAAAAGTCAGAATTCCGGAAAGAAGATTCTGAAACAGATATTTTACATACACTTAAAATGACTCTAACAATTATTTCAATTTAACTTGAATCATTTGACATTTATTTGCTCATAATACACACGAAACGCAGGATAATTTATTTTTCTAGTAATTCTTTATAATAACCATAGTTAATGAATAGAAAATTAATGTTTAATTAAAATAAAGCTTATACTGTTAATGAAACTGCACCCTTATTTAATGTTTACATATCTTTTAATATTTTTTTTTTGTACCTGATAAATGATGGCCTCTGTTAATATTTAGAGTTAAGTAACAGTATGTACTTCACGTTTAATTTAAAAAAAGACGCCAACTTTCCAAGTCTTTCTTAAGTGTGAAGTTTTTTTTAGTAAAGGCAACGATGTCAACTTTTACAGAACTATCTATATGTTGTTTAAATTTAATTGTAGATCTTTCAGTGTAATTTTGGAAGGATGAACAATTTTGAGCAGAGTGAGCTGGAAGATGACAAAATATGAATTTGAGCCGGGCCTGAATCAGTCCAAATGCACGATCTTTAACCATTCAGGATCCATTCTGACATGTGGAGCTGGATTGATGTTTCCGGGCACTGCAAATGGTTAATAAATAGTATATAGATCATCTACAAACACAATTTGGCTGTCTATTATAACCGTTATATCTGATAGTAGCAGCTGTAACTACAAGGACCTAGAGATCACAATTTGTGTGTGATAGTTTAGGTATCAAACCTACTTTTTAGCTTTAGGATAAGATTGTGGTTTAGGTTAAATGACATCAGGAAGGGAGTGAGTTTGGCCTTGCTGTTGTTGTGGCAAAGGCCTAATGCTGCGTGATATTAAATATGCCAATGTTATCATGTTAAATTCAAATTATAGCTAATTTTTAGTAAATCATACACCTAAATAACTGGATTCTTGCTTGACAGCAACATATCAATTTATTAAATCTTACATAACTTATAAACTTTTACCATTTTCTATTTTTAATGCACATTTTGTGTGTAAAAGGCTGTTGTTGTTGAATGTTTCCTTCTCTGTATGTAATGTACAAGGTCACTGGCCAGTCAACTGCTTACCTAAGCCACATTTTGCATGGTTGAAATGCTACCACTGGATGATTGTGAGGAGCATATGAAGGAGCAACAATATGTGAATGTCACAGCAGTTCTCTCCGCTTTGTGAGAAACCAAATACAGTAGCTGTCAGTGAAAAAGCTTTGCTATCTCAATACCCATATTGTTGCATCCCTAATGCTTTGTGTGCCATTTCACTGATCACAGAAAGCGTGGGCTGTAATTCGTGTTACAGTTTTATTCAGACTTTTCTGTGCTGTCAAGTTATCAACGTACATTAGCCTCAGCTTTTGTAGGCCTCCTCTGCAATTATTCCTAAATGACCTTTTCATGGCTTGAATGTTAGTTTTCATGAAAGATGATTGGTCGCAGCATCGGGGCAATTATGCCTACCCAGTAAAAGGATGCACTATTGAGCGATTATTGTTGTATGTTTAATTATGGTTATCAAGCGGCAGATAGGTAAATTGATCCCAAAAAAAATAATTCCCACTGGTTTTTACTTTGATTTTCTTTTCCCTGCAAGCATGTCGTTTTGTTTTTTTTTATAGCTGGAAAAATCCCGGTTTTCATTACAGTTTATGTTCCAAAATGGATTACAGTTAGTCCATTAAATACTGTGAAATATTGTGAACAAAACACTGAATATTTAATATTTGCCTGCTCTGAGTCTCAGTCCCTGACACGCTGTGATAACAACTATTCAGCTTTGAGACGAAGAACCTGAATAATGGATCCAATCCTCAGTAAATAGGATTAGTAACCAAGGTAACGCTGATGTTCTTGGAATATCGTGCACAAACACGCATGCATTTCTGACTGGCAGTCGCTTTCCCGTTACCAAACATAATTTCCAATGCAAACGGCTGTAGATTCCTACAGCGCGGCAGCTTTGATTGCCCACTGCGTAGCGTCAATCTCTGCACAATTACACAGTGTAGTTTTATTGTGATGTGCTGTCCTATAATAACTTTTGTTCAGCAATTGGCTGTATGTGGCAGGAGAATAACTCTGAAAAGGATGCAATTCACACACTGAACCCACAGTAGATAAAGAAGAAAGCTGCCCAGTCAACCAGGAAACTGGAACAGCCGTGCGATTTGCAGAGGAAATATTCTGTGTCATGCATCCATTACACCTGAGTCTGGGATCAGGCAACACACACTACCGCTACTCTTTCACCTGAGAACACATGTTTTATGCGTTATATCACCTAAAGTCGGATGTTATTTCTTTGACTATTTACACCTACTGTGGCTGCATGACAGCTCGTGTTTATAGTGCTTCATGGATGTACTGTTTCTGCACGTGGCCACGTGTGGGAATAAACTCCTGCTCACCAGTCCTCAAGTGGCCTTGTCATTTATCAGTGGCAGACACTGAAAATTGATGTGGTGCAGGCACACAGATATGCATGTCTTAAGTCAAACAAGCACCACAGTGGCCACCTAACGCTAGTTCAAAACCCCAGTCTGACACCCCTGCCATATGGATGTTCATGGACAGGTCACGGGGAACATGACCAATCAGTGGCGAAGGGTTAGGTTGCCTCTTTAGTTCAATAAATCAGGAGTGGATGCTGGCCTTCGGACCACTTTACCCTTTCTTACTGTTATATTTCATGTTGTCTTCTCTGTTGTTTTCTTTAGAATGGGACACTAATTTATTCCATCAGTGGTTTTCCTGCTGACCTTGCCTTTTAGTATATTTACAACCTCCATTAAGCTTCTCGTCCTCTGAGGTGATAGCGTCACAGGGTGAAACATGAGAAAACAGCGCAGAAAGTGATAGTCAACCAGGAATGTAATTGGCAAAAGAATTGTTTTAGAGGACCTGCTATTTGTTATCAAAAAAAGCAGAGAAACGTGCTCTGCAAACTGCTTTTAGAGGAAAAATAGCGACCTGGTGTTCAAATCTCACTCTTTAAAAATGATATTACAGCTTCAACTGTACTGCCTTTTGACAGTTAAGAGGTGAAGACAGATAAGTCTTCATTTTCACTTTCATGCCGGCGTGGTCGTGTCAGAATAAGTGCCACATTTTTCAAAAGGTGGACGTCTCCTTTGGGAAAGAAACACTTTGATGTTCTGGCATTACAGAAAAGCGCAGCATGCTTTGCCTTTAATATGTTTTGAAAGAGAAGCTCAATCTTACGGCAATGATAAAGACACGCAAATAAGGTCAGTAGAAAAAGCATCAAGGTTATGTAGTTGACAGTGTTGCTGTGTTGGGTTAGCAGTTGAGTGGGTTTCGTGCAGAAGTAGCCATATTACTGAGCTCTTCCTTGCTCTGTAATGCATTGTACCTTGGTAGGCAGGCTCTTAAAAGGCTGTTGTTTGGCTCTGGCAACCTGCCTGATTTATAGATATTTTTTTTCATGGAGGGAGGGAACTCATTGAATTGATTCCTTTTGTAATTTCCTACCACTCTCACACTGTACATTTCTCTTCACGAAGCCTCAGCCTCTCTGTTCTGATTGTTGCCTAGGCAGCTCGCCGGGCTGAGGAAAGGCCGGAGAAGCTGCTCGCCGAGACAGAACAGAAAAAGGTAACCTGATACACCTTTTCCAAAAGTGTTGCCGCCGTGTACTATAAAGTTAGAATAATTGCTTCAAAGATTTCTTCCATTTATATCTTGACTTAAAATGTTTCTTTCTGCCCGGGAATGCAATAGCAACAACTGTGGAAAAAAAATCCTATTTGTAAATCAACGGCTCTATTCATATTGTAGGCCACAGAGTATCTCAGTTGTGCAGCCAGCCAAAAACATGTGCACTTTTGTGAAATGTGGTCAGAGACTGAAACTTTTCAGATCCAAAGAGAAACAGCACTCCCAACATTTTCGCCTGATTTAAAGGTGAAGGAACAGTTGCGGAAATTAAATTTAATATGAACAGAATAAAGGCTATAAACACATTTAATGCTATGCAGCACTTTCCACTTTTCTATTAGTATCTTAAAAAAGGACACCAGTCACCAAGATAGAAAGCCATAAACCTAATTCTCTCCACATTTTCAATCAGCTGCTGCCCTTTGGCTTTATAAGTCAAGGTACACAGTGTCGGCCTCAACTTCAACTCTGTTACATCGCTGCAAAGAGGACCAATAAAAAGGAGGAGGAGGAGCCATTCTAATTTTGCTGGCAAAGGGTGTTTGAAGTGCTATAAATGAGATAAATAAATTTTGTTCAGTGGGACATTTACACAACCTCACTGTTTATGACTATCACAAGTCTTTTTTTTCTTCTTTTTTTTTTAAGCAGGTAATTGCATGGGGCAAGAGAGCAACATCTCTTAAGGTAAGAGAAGTTTTTGACTGCTAACCTAAACCATGAATGGGATTTATGGTTTGAAATATTTAATTACTGTTTTCAGAGACTGCTAACTCATTGTACTCATTATAATCTGTACTTTAAATCTAACCTTAGCTTTTTAAGTAAAAGTGGAGGATGATGAAAAAAAAAAACATAAAACAAAAAAACACTACACACGGTCTGTAGTCTTGTCGTAACCACAACAATCTGATTTTCCCCTCAGTGTCATGCAAAGTGTGACTGAGGACCGAAATACAAACTGCTGAGATGCATTTCAGACACAAAAGATGAACCTTTTTTCAGTATGACATCAACAAAATATGAACAGTAAGACACAAATAACAAACTCTAAACACAAAGAGGAGCTAGGTTTCCGAAGTGGCAGAGAACCGATGGCCAGAGACCCCAGAAGACTAAACTGGGAGCATAACGATAAAGCAACCAGGAAATGTCACAAGCGCAAAGTTGCAGAATTCAAATGAAACTCAAAAATCCAGGAAGGTGTAGAAAAGCAGCAATCAAAATTAAGCTTGAAAATAACTAGAAATAATAAAACGAATTCCTGAATCAAAGTAATAAAGAGTACTAAGTTCAAAACGTAGAGACAAAACCTATTTGCTATAACGATGAGCAACTGGTGGAGACCAAAGCGGAGCTAGAAGGTAGTCATTGTTTACTTACGTTCGCCACCTCCTAATACGTTAAATAGGTGTTATAGTTCCAAGACATGGCCGAAAATCACAGCTCTTAACAGAACCCCATTCTAATGGATGAAGTGCATCCATTAGTTTTCTGCTCAGAGACAAAATGTCATCAATAATTACGCCTGTTATGCAACCTGTGCTTCATAAATTACTTAACTTTTCCTCTAGTTTGCATTTACTTGTGAAATGATTTTTAAGTACAAGCAATGCCAGTAATGCTACAATGCTCCTGTGTGTAATTTATGTGGCACAGCATGCTATTAAAAAAAACAGACTGTGCTTACTAATTTCTATTACATTTTTTTCTTCAATTTATGCTTGAGCATTTCTTTCTTACTTGGGTGGTTATAGCCTTGGAAGAAAGACTATGTACCTCATACATCTTATCTAACTTCAATACCACAACCCTTCACAGCGGGCCCCTTTTCCTCTTACCTGCAGCAAACCTCATTTCACTACAAATAGTGGCTATGTGCGTTGCAGCGCCAACCATTTTTATTCCCCTGAACTCTGTTCTCAGAAAATTCATTGACTATTAGAAAGCCTGGAGGAACGATACAATTAGCTAACATGCAAATGGAGTCATTTCTCAGTTGGCCCTCATTCACCTGCGCGAGAGTGATGGGGAAAATGTGATGGGGAAAACTCCTGTGTGCCGGGGCATAGCAAACATTGGATGATATACAAGTGGAATTTCTTATTATCCAGGGGGAGTCTGCTGTTTGTGACTGACAGGGGAACACCTCAATTGCACTCACAAGATTTCATTGCTTTCCATGGTAGTATACAGCTGCACAGAGTTGAAACTAATCTGGTCAAACAGTCAGTTCTCGAGCGCAGAATACATCAATCTCTGTCTGCTCTTAATCCAATCTGATTGGTAAGAATAGCATCGGGGTGATATAAAACCCACTCTGCATGATTGTTTTGAAAGCTTCCTCTCCACTATGGAACATAGCTCCACGGGATACCTAAAAGCTTTCTATCCACAGCGCAGTTGGATGTTTCCACCTCCTAAAAATGGCCAAGCAGAAAAAAAACATCAAAAATCAAGATACTTTGGAAGGGATGGGAAAGAGCCGGAATCATTCACTTCAGTACAAGTAGCAAAATACTAAAAGGAATCAATCACAGGTGGAACTAACTACTGTATGCACATACATACATTAGGGTATACAAACCCGAGGAATTCATCAAGTCTGATCCGTTTGTGAATGGAAATTTCTATTTGTTAGGCGCAGTGAAGTGTTAAGCTTTACATAACAGAAATAGAAAGACAGCAGGGCAGTACGTAAGTACGCTTAGATACGTTAAGCCAGGAGCAAACATTAAAATAAGCTTAAATAAACTTTCTGCTCTGAGTGATTTTAATGAAACTGCTTTCAAACTCAGGAAATATTTGCACTATTTGTATCTAGTCATTTAATGTGGGCTGGATCCCTATATCCTCTCGGCACCATCACTTGGTACCATCACTTAGGGTACCACTGTGTGATGCAACGACCAATATTCATGTGGATCTAATGCTGTTATTATCATTACAATAAATCTACCTACTGTAAAAATAAATAGAGAAGACAGTTTCATATATCAAAACACATTCAGCACAGTGAACACCAGAACTCTGTTTAATTCATTTAAACTTTCTAGAACTGTTTTATGACTTTTGTCAACTTTTAGACAAATATGGAAATGAGCTGAAAGGTCTGAAATAAATGTCTTATCAACTTTAAGAAGTTCAGACAAACAGCTGTCTGTACACACAGCTTGGGAAAAAGAAAAATGGGTACAGTATGCATTGTGCTTTTACATTTCCTACTTTTTCCTTTACCAAATGAAATATGCGTCTCTTTGTTCACCATGTAGTCTCAAACTTTGCATGCCTGCTGTTGATACGAACAGTTATTGTACAGTAGATGTTTCAAATGAGGAAGCTGTCTCCTATGAGAGATGTGAGAGCGAACCAAAACAATAAAGCCGTGGCTCATAAAACATGGAACTGGAGGATGACATAAAAATCAGCCGAGCTGCGGGAAACTGCATGCTCTGGAGATACTCCTCTGTGAATTCACCACTACAGGCAACCATGATATTATCCACTGTTAATTTAAGAAAGACAATTGTTTCTGATTTACACTAACGGGTACTGAAAGGACTGACAAAGAAATTGTGGAATCTGCTCAAATCTGCATTTCACTTTAGCACTTCCTTTGGAATTACTATAAAGAAGACACACTGGAACCTAATGACTGCTGTGTTGGTTGAGCTTTGCTAATTATCTTTATATGTGCAACTGCATTTTAACTATTGCTATACTGCATTAAAATTAATAAGGGTAAGCTAATAAAATTCCAGCTGACATTAACCCAGTGAGTGTAAAAATGCCAAAATATTATAAAGCTACTCTTTGATTTGGTGGATCTAACCTATTTGGCCCGATGGCCGTTCTGTTTCCCTCATTAAATCTGGATGTGTCATCATTAGCTCTCCAGGTTGCAGCTGCAGCTATGACAAATTTTTAATGGGGCAAATTAGCATTTGTTAACATCTACTCTGCAGGAGAAGTAAAACAAAGTACCAACTCTTCATTAGCAGAATTAATCTTAAGTTTTTAAAGGTGTTTGGTCTGACTCTAATGAAAATACAAAGTGCAGCCTGGGTTTTAGTACTGCAGTCATGTAGCCATAAAGCAGAATGTTTTGTCTGAAAAAGGACATGTCATAGAAACTAGTTCTCAGCTTGGAACAATTAACAGTTTCCAGAAGGATATTTCTTATTTATAGGCGTCCCTATGCGCTGCACTAGCTCAATAGCTGGTATTGTAAGAGGATGACAGGCAATTTTTGAGCTTCAAAGGCTTGGCAACAGCTCAGTAGAATTTAAATGACCTTGAAATTCACAGGTTTCATTTACAGAATTACTATGCAGAAAGGAAGGAATATTATCTGTATAATGTCATCAGAATAAGCAAATTTTTCACCTTTTATGCTCTTTGCTCTCATTGTTGGCCTTGCATTTGAATATACAGTGTCCTCTGTTCTTGAGCCAAACTCCAATGAGTGATAGGGAAGATATATTTGGCATCGCCTCTTTTCCGGTGGTGTTACAGAGCTTCTGGTCAGCCATTTGCAATCTAGCTATGACCTATGTGTCAGGTCCTTTCTGGTATCATCTGCCTTTGCCTATAGCACCGCCTGGCGCTGAAACTGTTTCATAAAGAAGATGCTTGGCTGTGGCCCCGCCTTGGATTTGTTTACATATTTCTGCTGGTGGTAAACCGAGTGTGATGGTTTGCAGGCACTGAGAGGCAAAGTCCTGCTGTCCATCAGCTGTGAAGTGCAGCTGGCTCAACCGTACGTTCACACCGAAAGCAACACAATCAATCAAATCACCGGAAATTCATTAGTTTCGTATTGAGGTAAGCAGCCAGAGACATTCAGCCTAGACTTGGGGACTGGGCCAAGAAAATTTGGCCATGTTTTTCCTTTATGTGTTCATCAAGCTTCAACGGGCAGGTTTAATGTCTTTATTGTTTCCAATGTCAATTTCATTTTTATTCATATTCTCTCTGCCTGCCAAGCGCAGAATGGATGCAAAGTTTATTCTAGTCACTTATCACTGTACACATGACAAGAATAAATATTTCAAAACTATCGGTACAACTAACGTTTGCTAAACTAGTTGTTTGTTAAATCGGACCCTTTAACACGCATGAAATGAGAACATGAGTAAATACAGCCTGAGCAAGTTGCCACATTGTTGCATTTCCTGTGGTCCCAAGGAAGGAGATACTAATCAGTGACAATAACCCTGACAGTTCAGCATGAAGGGACCTGTAGGATATGTACACTGAAGACAGTTTGAAACACTCCTCAGATGGACTTTGATGATACAAATCTTCATAGTTGTCATGTTTATGCCTGCGCCGGCCCCATCCTCTTATTGCCAGGCTAAATGTTCAAAGGTAGCAGAAACTTTGTGTAACTCATTGACAAGGTAAAGAGAGAGAGTAAGAAAAAAAAAAAAAACTTGCATCGCAAACTTCAAAGAACCCCCCAACACTTCAAAAGCTTCTTCACGGTTCGGTGACTAATCTTCAAAGTCATGCCAAGGATTGAACTGATAGTGCCGCTGTGTATAGCAAGTACAAACATCCTTGTCAGTGCCACTGAGGTGTGAGGTGTAGAGAAAGGGAGAGGAGATAATGCCGGAAGCTAATTGAGTCAAAGTCTGTCCCTCGCCCGTGTGAAATACAAAGCTTCTGGCTGCAGACATTTGGTAATTACAACTGCTTGAGATCAGTCAAATGTAACCAGACATTTTAGCTAAAACAGGGAATTATTAGTGATTCTAGAGGTTCACCCCAGTCATTGGAGTGCATACAGTAGATCTACGGTATTTTTTTACTACCTTGTGCGTCAGAGAAATCCCAAGGAATGGGAGAAAAATCATGTTGAATGACACATCTTTAGGGAAATGTTCATCAGGGACTTCCTACAGTCTCTCTACCTGCACCTGTTAAATCAATATTCCCCTACTAATTAACACCGCATGTGTCAACCGCATCATTCCCACACAGGTTTCTTATTTCGTCTTTGCGTGGCTAAAATACTTCCAATAACAGTGAAGAAGAATGGAGAGAACACCTGGGAGTAAGAGCTACAATATTTCATTATTGCATCCGTTCAGGCTTCTTTCAAATGACGAGACAAAATGTGTCTATTGGTGCATATAAAAGACTGTAAATATGAGAAAATTTGTTTATTGCCATTTTGTCAGACTGCTTATTAAAAACAAAGGTAGCCACAAAAATGTCACCCAATGGTTTGTGAAGCCCCCCTTGCATAAGCACATAGGTCACCAACACGTTGAAGTGGGAGTGTCAACATTTGGGTCATTAAATATCAAATCAGCCTGGGCCTTCTGCTCAGTCATCTTTGATTTGACTAAAAAGCCATGGTCCAAAGTTTATATATATATAATGACTGCTAAGATATATATTGAAAAATGGAACATCGACCCACTTTCAGCGTGCTTTTTACACACTTTGAAATTGGAGACCATGTCTGAACATGAATATCAGAAAGAAAACTAAGGATAAAAATCTGAAATTCTCACTGCCCTTTCTGACCATAAATATCATAACCTCTAAACAGATACGTCAGAAATGTCTGAATACTGGCTGGTTAAGTTATGAACAAATAAATGAATAAAAGAAGATAACTAGTAAGAATTCCTGATTGATATATAGTTGTATTTTAATAATACAAATTAAAACTTGTTCAATACTTTTCAACATGAAATTCTTAGTAGCAAAATGAGTAACAATGAAGAACCTTTTCATTCAAATTTCATGTTGCATTATACAAACATGCCAAGCTATACCACAAAAATAAACAAATATATAAATAAATATCAGTAGATCCTCTAATCTTAATAAGTTATATAGTTTCTGGGTCATTTCAAAACATGGCCTTAAAAAATGGGTCTACAATTTTTTTTTTCCAAAAATAAATAAATAAATAAACAAAAAGTATTTAATATATGAAGCTAGAATTTCACATCAGTCATTATATACATCCACACTTTGGAGCCTAAATTTTTTAGGCGAATCTGAGATGTGAAAAGCTGAAATGCTCTAAAACTTTCTATGATTTGTGACACAATGGCCCATTAGCAAGCTTGGTATACAAGGTGCGTGAATCAAACTGTGACTGCTGTTACTGAGAATGCTAGATTTCTACCCAAAAGTGGAGTATAGACTTCACAAGTGGCATGTACCACATAGCAAACCATATTATTTATCAAATAATTCTTTTAAAAAAAATGCTTCAAAGGCTCACACAAGTTACACAACAAGTTACAATGTTGCCAAAGTCAAAAAAGTTGAGTCAAATATATAACCAGCTCCTGTACCTGTTTTGTGAAAAGGTAAATTAGCCAGTTTTTGTAGTCTGCTGTGGTAAATTTAGTCATTTTAACACGGGAGTCTGCTGACTTGTTTTTGGAGAACGTCTGAAGTGGCCACTTAAGGCTTGAAGGTTGCCACTTGGGTTTCATACATGGAAATTGAAGCTGTGCAGTGAGTTCTGATGAAATTGCTCTCCATCAGAGCAATATGCACTCTGCAACATTAACGCTGTTTTCCTATACAATGTTTTATTGCAGTTATCATCAATCATTCTTTCAAATAAAGTTATACAAAGATCATCACACAGAAACAGAGGAAATATTGACAATGAGCTTAGAAAGTCACATGTTTATATATTTACCTTTAGGTTTCCATAAACCAAGCGTAATCTAGAAACACTGCTCTGTGAAATATGGATGTTTGTGCACTTTTGCAAGGATGAATGAGATCTAGACAAAAGATCAATCCAACAGATTTTTCTGTCATTTTAAGATATTCACATCAAAGTAGCCCCATGTAGTGAGATGCCTCTTGTGAATGAAACGGTCTCCCCCTGTTAAAATAAAATAAAATTCTCGAAAAAAATCTCGATTACAGCTAAGATGCACTTCATAGTCTCACTAATGCATGTCATGAATTTAATGCAATGCAAAGGAGAGTATGGCAGAAGAAAATATAAAAAAGAGAACACTCACAGAAAAAAGCAAAAACAAGCAAAGATAAACAAAAAAAGAAAGAAAATGAGTTGTATTGGGAAACCTGAATCTTCAACATCTATATTTAATTGGCTGGCTGCATGTGGTGTCACCACTGAAATTGGCTCCCACCCTCTCCATCTGTAATTAGACACTTCATCACACCCCCACAAGCCTGTACCGCATTTGTACCATAACAGTAAAGCACAATTAAAACAGTTTCAGTGTTTGCTGACAGCTATAGTCTTTAAAGAGTTCACTGGCTACATAAACAATTTAGAATAACGAAGAATCGCAAAGACAATAAGATAAAGGCAGTGATACCTTACTTAGAGATTGTCTCTTACAAATGGGCAATGCGAACACAGTTTCAGCAGGTAGTAATTTGCTTTTAATTCTTTCGACTCTGAAGCAGACAGCTCAATTACCCCAGCTAGTAACTCAAGCCACAGATGCAGATTTTTAAAACATTTGTTACTTTGAGCCCAAGGGAACCCTTAAGGGCCTCCCCGGGCAATGAAGCCGTCATCATGCTTCATGAGGTGTAGCAGTTTCTTTTCTCGTCTTGCTTCGGCATATTTCCATTTATCACGTCTACTGATGCGCAGTGTAAGAGCCACACACTTCAGCAAAATGGATCAGAGTGTAAGGGTTTTCAAAGAGAGGGAGACATATTGAATATGCACACACAATCATGCATGCCTCCTCAAACGTGTGTACCCCCGAATAGTATGCAAACATGAGGACATGGGCATACACAGACTCATCATGCATTGTCACACACACGTGCATAAAGTCAGTCACACATATACGCAAACACCGCAGACATAAAAGCAACGGAGAGCCTCACACGGCAAGACGATCACAGGCCTTGAAGTATAAGTTTTGACAGTTTGACAGTATATTCTGTCTTTTGTGTAGCAGAGGAGGCTTACGGAGTCTGTCTGCTGCCCTCAACACTTCTTCTCCTCTTGGATTAATGAAATAAAACGCACCATATGCCTTTATGCACAGCGCCGAAGAGCGTGAGAAACTTCACTTGCATCAGACCAAATAAACAATACACAAAAATAGACATAAAAAACTACCATCTTAGTAGTGCGCTTCAAAAAGCAGTAATACCATACGCATTTGAAGGGTTTCTTTTCAAAGTAAGACATCAATCAAGCATGGGGGAAAATGACACCTATACTCGCTCAGAGTGACTGCTGTCACAAAAAAGGCTCAGATGTTACTAAAAGGTTTTAAAACTCCCGTCTAAGGACTTATTTATATCTAAGCAAAGTATCACTTCCGTTAGAAATAATTGCATGTAAAACAGCCTTTGAAGCACTTGTAGTGACTGAAAGACTTCAGATCCTTTTAGCACAACGCCGGATGACATGTAAGCCTTAAAGCACTGTGCAAAAGCCTGGCCACATAATGACGTTCTAGCTGTGGATGAACGCTCACATCCTCTTAGGAGCAATACATGAACTGAGACGCTGAAATGGCATAAGTTCTTATGAGGGGAACGTTGCTTTGAGGGAGATGGGCCACCTTTAAATGGAAACACCACTGGGGCTGTTTTTCAGCTACTGCCATCTGCCCATGGGACAAATATTTCCCACTGTCAAAATGAAATCATCTCTATATTCTGCATATATATCTATCTATATTTATATCTATCTATCTATCTATCTATCTATCTATCTATCTATCTATCTATCTATCTATCTATCTATCTATATCTATATATCTATATATCTATATCTATATATCTATATATATATATCTATATATATACATATATATATTAGTGGATTAAAACACAGAAGCAGAAATCAGTGTATGCCGAGATGCATGGAATCTTATAAAGTCTCCAATTTTCTTAGATATCTAGAAAACAACAACATGAGTTAAGGTGAATTAAACTACTAAACCTTTGCTCTTGTGCTCTCTGTCACCTTCTCATGCTTTATCACATCAGCGCATTCCTCACTTGTTTGTTGCCGTGAGAGACAACTCGTAGGTAGCCCTAAACAATGTCTGTCACACTGCATTATTACTGCTGATAGAGTGCCGGATGAATCGTCATATGAATAAAATGCTGTGCTACAAGAAGGTGGAAGAGGTCACAAAATGATCAAAGAATTGTGGGGAAATGGATGACAGATGGGGTCCTTTTTTGCCTCGCAACACCAAGCCCGGGGCGCGTATACCACATAGATAAACAGCTTTTTCATGGAAGAGTGAATCCTGTTAATTTGTGGTGGTGGGAGAGTAATAACAAGTATTACACAATAATAGGTTTCCCAGTGTGCTTTCGGTTTTTTTGCCACCTGAAGTGTTTTTTATAATCCTGTAATCAGGATAAAATGAATCACACTAAAAATCAAACTCCTACTTATCACATGCTGCTATTATTTCCCTGGTTGCAAAGTTCTTGATGTACTTTAGAAAAACTATAAACACTGTCATGTGATAATCACTGTGTGATGATTCCCTACTTTGCCTTGCAGAGCTGAAGAGGATTAGGCCTGGGTTTCCTTAGCTAACCTAATAACATCTATGACAGAGCTGCAGGCGGCTTAGTGTTTACTGCCTCACATCTCTCTGAGGAGCGCCAAGTACAGCATTGACAGACCCGATGTTTTTCTCTCAATCACCTTTGCTCCTTCTCCAGTTAAAACACTGATACCTCTGCACTGCACCCCTCCTTCAGTCTCTGCATCTCTTTCTGACTTCACCACCTTCGGTTTGCTTCATAAAGTGTAGCATGTGGCAAACAGTGCTTTGGCTTAGATATAGTTTGGTTTCAATAAAAGTCACTGTTAGAAAACTTTCAACTAATCTGTTGACCTCATGAGATTTATCATCCAGCCCAGGCTGAAAGATGTTCTAACTCTTCAAATGATTTGTCCACAAAGCTTTATTAAGGACTGAGCTCAGTAAACTCCATATCTGTAATGGACATGATGAAAACAAAACAGAAATAAATCTCTATAGTACTTCTTTATCAATAAAATAAAATCTTGGATTCTTTATGTTTGTATAATCTCTATGTAAAGACATCTGCATATAAATATGCAGAATGTGTAGGCAATATTGGTGCTATTTTTTTTAGCACCAAAAGCTCTGTGGTTTAGGTTTGTGCAGTGTATTTATAGCCAAATCATTTAAACCAGTTAGGTTTGAGAAGACTTTTCCTAAAATGACCCAACCTTACAATCATAGACTAAATTATCTCTTGAATATTGCAGTGTTTTAAACTTATCGAGTGATACGTACTCACTGGTTGAACCCTGTTTGCCTTCAGAACTGGCATAGATTCAACGAGGTGCTGAAAGCTTGGCTCGGAGATTTTGGTCCGTATTGACACGACAGCATCACACTGTTGTTGTAGATTTGTCAGCTAGACTTTTGTGATGTGAATGTGCCATTCCACACATCCCAGAGGTGCTCTATTGGATTGAGATCTGATGATTATAAAGGTCTTTTGAGTGAACTTATTGCCACGTTCAAGAAATCAGTGAAATAAAATCCAAAATCAGGGGAAAGGGCATGATCAGTAAAAATCCTCACGTGGATTTTAAATGAAGCTCACCAAGAAAGCCAACTTCAAACATTGACATAAAGCAAGATGGATACACACTTTCATGTTGTTTGCATCAAATTAGCCCTTTGGAATTCAAGCCTCAGTTACCTACTCTTTGTTGACAGCAACAGCATCTAGTGTTTTCTTCTGCTGCAGTTACTGCTGCTTCAAGCAGCCATTTCCCTCTTACCTCTGACATCGACAGGGAATTTTTGTTTAGAGAACTGCCACTCACTGGATATTTTCCGTTTTGGATCATTTATTTGTAAACCCCATCGGTAGTTTCAGAAATCCACAGACCAGCTTGTTTGGTACCAACATTCATGCCATTATTAGATTCACTAAAATCATTTCTCTTCCCCATTCTGATGCTCAATTTGAACTTCAGCAGGTCTTCTTGAACATGTTGTCATGCTTAAATTCACTGAGCTAGTGCCATGTGACTGGCCAATTAAATACTTGCATTAATGTGCAGTTGACTAGGTTTACCCACTGTGCTTGATGACTGTTGCTGTAAACTTGCACTATATAAATAGAGCACATAAAGGTGGTATTCTGGGGTACTTTTGTCTGAAAGTGAAAATGACAAGTTGCTTCATCATTTGACCATGTTTGCTGCAACATTCATTAGCCACATGTATTAGTGAAAACACATAATATTAGTGCCTGAAAAAGAAAATTTAAAAAAACAATCAGCTGGTCTTGTTAATTTGAATTGCCTAAAAGTTGTTTGGTGGTTTCTAATATCCATTGCCATTAAAATGCCAAAGTTGCTATCACTGTGGGTAAAAGCTAAGCCACGGCTCACTGTAGTGCACTGTCTGTGGCCATGCCTGTCACTGTGAACTCACTTAGACCTCATTCACAAAAGCTTAGAGACTGTTAAGTAACTTCCTGGCAAACTGTTACTTTCATTGTAAACAGTTTCTGTTTCTGGTTTGCGTTGAATTTTCCACTACCATTTCCCACAACTTGGGAAGTAGTTTGCAAATGTTTGCAGATAAGTTAGCATTTTTCACTCCAACTACTGGTGGCTGTTGCAACTTGCTAACCACCAACCTCTTTGCAGCCACTTTTATGCTAGTGCAACCATTTACTAATGGGTCAGGAAATACACAATAAAAACAATTCAAGACATAGCATGAATCATCAAACGATAGTCAATAGATTCCCAAATCAGTAACTTTAAAAAAATTAAATCTGAATGGCTGCTATGTATAAAGAAACAACAATTTGTCAATAATCTCAACTAATAAGTCATGGAAAATTATAATATAAAATTTAAATATGAAATTCAATAAATAAAACTTAAAAATCTGCATTGCAGTGTTTTAAGGAAGGAGCAAGCTCACAGAATGAGGATGAAATCATGTTTAAAAGTGCATTTCAACATATTTTTAGCCAAAGATGGAATTATTTTTTTGAACCACTTAAAAAGGCTGAACATCTTGTTAATAGGAATCGCACAGAAATGGTCCACCATTTGTATGCATTAGGAGACATGTTTGCAGCCTTTTATCCCTGTTTTATTCTCGTCCAAGTGCTGAGTGACATTTCTGTCCTTTTTGCTGCTAAATGCCCTTGTGCTCGCTGGATAACCACTAGTTGTGTCTGCCTACTGTTTTCTCCTGGGCACGTGGCTTACAGAGAGTTCTTCAGTTATTTTTTGGTCAGAAAACTATTGAATCACACAGAAGAGAAAAGCTACTTGAGAAGAATGAGTGTGTTATTATGAAAGCATTTATTAGAAATGCTTTTCTTGCTTTTACAAGTAAGATATATAAAATCTCCGCTGGTTATTTATGCACCCTTTAATTTTACAATATGTTTTATTCTCTGTCTTCCAAGTTAGTCATTTGGTAAACATGTCACATATCTTCAAGTCTAGCACTCACAACGGCAACTTTTCCTGTAACAAAATGTAACAATTGTAATAATTTCTAATGACCCTTAGGGAAAGAGAACAGGAGAAAAGAGGACAACATGACAGATATTTGGTAAAATGCTTTAGAGCAATTAAAGCTTGGAAGCACAAAACAATATTGTGGAAGATTTAAAAACAGCTGTGCATGTGCTATGCTCCTTTTGACAGCACTGTCAGTTCACATTACATCCGAAAAGTTGTGGACAGTCGTCAAAAAACAAAGTATAAGCACCAATTCTGCCTGGATGTCAGCCATCTTCACTGATAATAATAATTTGGGTTATGAAGCAACAATATGAAGCAATAACTGTGTTTTTTTTTTCTTCCTCAACACACTTGGCAATGGTAAATCTTGGTTATGAGCATTATGATAACAAAGGCGACATTTATATACAGAAGGCATGTAACAACTTTCTCCTACTAATGACTCACCCAGAAGCGTATTGATGAAAGAGCATTCAGGTGTAATAGACAAGCAATGAAAGAGAATATGATGAAAAATACTTAAATGTCACTTTTATTTGCATAACATTACAAACATGACAAAAATGTTTTTCTTCCTCTGTGATTGGTTTCGTTTGCCTGCTTTTATTTTAGTTGCTGGCCCGTTTTCTCGCACTGCAGTAAAAAACCTATGCTGCTAAATTACTACAGTGTTATGAATAGTCATTGGTAAACAGAATTTACCTGATGACACTTAGGTCACACTGCAGCTTTCTGCTGGCTTAATACAGTCATAATTAATAGCTTAAAGCTCCACTGGTATGAGTACGTGGGCACAAAAACACACAGACACACACACAAAATCACAAGAACTTGAAAACAGCCCTCCTCCTGCAGCTTTACTTTATCTATTATCTGTTCTAAGCTCTTCCTACCCACCAGACAACGACACAGCTTTTTATTATTAATATCAAACCTTGTATTCGTCACATCCTTTATTCGAGCTTCTCTTTTGTTTCTTCATTTGCAGCATTTTTTCTGTACTCCTGGTGATTTAACATACAAGTTAAAATCTTTGTATGTGAAACAAATGTGTTTAGTGTGTTAACTGCACACCACTGTACACCAAAACTA
The DNA here is from genome assembly GCA_015108515.1 of Hemichromis elongatus. Lineage (NCBI taxonomy): Eukaryota > Metazoa > Chordata > Actinopteri > Cichliformes > Cichlidae > Hemichromis > Hemichromis elongatus. The sequence goes on along the minus strand of VUQR01023438.1, from coordinate 38,720 downwards.
AGATAAGCTCTTTATTGTCATTGCACAGCCATACATAGTACAACAGTACAACGAAATTGGAAACTAACAATATTACCTTGCAAAAAATATAAGCGGTTAAGGTAAAATGAGCTTATTTGTAGGCAGGCTACTTAATAGAACAGCAGCTTTTTTATGTTGAAAGGTCTGAATTTTTAGCTAAGGTAGAACGGAGTCAGGCATCAATGAAAAAAAGATGTAAAACAAATAGAAGCAATCCCCTGGACGTCCTTATGTAGGACAGGTCCGTCTAAATGGTTTCGTTTGGTGTCACGTGGGAAAATCTCTAAAGAGGTTGGAGTTGTAAAGAGGTCACATTTCCAACTTATGATAGGGGGAACGAGACCTGCTCACTCTCTAGAAGAGATGCCTGTTTCCAGGTCATATCCTGGTCTCTCAAAACAGGACAGTGAGCTTATTAGAAAAATGCCAAGCTAAGCAAGTTATAAGGACTCTCGTGTTGATGCTCTCATAAGTAATTATACATTGATTTAAAACCAAAAATTATAGTGCTTTCATACTAATTTAGATTCAATGGATTCAACAGTTTTGTTGCAACAGTTGTAATTATGTTAAATGCATAAACAATATAAAGAACAAACCACATCCACACCAGTGATAAAGGGTTTGGCTTCCTTTTATCAAAATCAAGATTTTATCAGTGCATGGAGGAGGCAAGACGGGCAAAACGAGTGGTAAAAATAATCTCACATCAGGCGGGAAGTTCCCTAAAGAGGCCACAAGTCCCGCTTATTCAAGATGCAGTGAAGGACATCTGCTCATTTTTTGCATGTGGGGTCCCATTTCCAGGTCTTACCCCGCTCCCTCAAACTAGGCCAGCATACGTGTTGGCTAAATGCCAGCGTATTGATTTTATGGCAGTTGTGAGAGTTGTAAAAGATTTGTAAGCAGCAGACTACAGTTGCAGCTCCCATTCAGCCTTAGGCTTAACATACAGTATGGGCTCTTAAGCATTTTTCTAAATTGTTTTCATTGTAATGTGTTTTTTTTTTTTACTCTTCCAATGTTTCCACAGAGTCCCGTTCTGATAGATTTAACTTCTCTCTGGGACGAATTGCTTGCACAATATTAACTACAAAAGCAGCGCTGCCTGGCTGTTGATAAATTATCCAAGCCTTTATTGTTATACCTTGGTGCTTGGTTTGAGAACCCTTCAAATCCCCTTACTTAGCTTTATATGTTTCAAAACACACCAGCCAATTAGGGGAAAGGAATAAAGGAAGGGTGGCTTCAGATGTGATAGTCAGTTGTATATTGGATGTATTTTTCCCCCTGTTGACCTTGTTTTTAGCTCAGACCCTTCAAAACTTTTATGTGCTTCTGTTTTTTTTTTATTTTAGCTTTTGAGTTTACCCATAAAGGTGTCTTGCTTGCATGAAAAAGGACCAAAAGTTAAAACACGCAAATGTGTTAACGCCTCAGTATCAAGATCTTTTTTCAGATGTAAAATGGTATTCATGTCAGCGTCTTTGTATTGTAAATAAAAGTGGTCAAATAAGCATAATGGTTATTTATTTCACTGAAAAGATTTTTATGGATTCAGAAAAAGTGTGTTACTCCAGGATAACGCTCAATATGATGTAAATTTTTACAATAACCAGATTTTTTTTAATTGTATAGTTGTGTATGCCAGTACTAATGCTATATTCAAGAAAGATACAGTCACTGACAACATGAAGGTGAAGTCATACAACCTCTGTCAAATTTTATATATTTTATATATTAAGACCTACTAAAATGTTTTTATCAAGTATTAAATTTAAGTAAATACAACCTCAGGTGAACAATAACACATGACACATTAAACTCTTGTCATTTTTTTAAAACAAAAACTAAGCCAAAATTAAAAAGCAATGTCTAAAATACTGCATCTATTTGATAACTATTAAATCAAGTTTAGCAGTGATAACATAAAATAATTTGTGATAATGTGCTGTGTTTAGTTTTGCTCTAATCTCTCCAAAGGACATGATTCCAGTAATGTGGTTTGTTCACATCTAGCTTTTTAAAGCTAAGTCAAACTGCCATGTTCTTTTGAAGGAGGTCTCTGCCTGTTCAGTCAGTGTCCTGTCATAAACTTTAAATTTTGCCTTATAAACAACTTATTTTAACATTGCACTCAACAGCAAACAAATCCTCCCTAGCTAAAAAAGTAACTTCAAAGGCCAAACTGCATTATAGCAGCAGTTCTTTCTCTAAGATGACTGCACACGTCTTTCCTGCTTTGCACTGTGTTAACACACAGTTGAAAGCTCCAGACTAGCAAACTCCTAAAACTCCCAAACGTCTGCTTTTGTAGAGGTGCTCACACTTGCTGATGACCAATCAGTGCATTTTGATTATCAGCACACGGCTGAAACTCCTATAGAAGCAGGGAGCGTGTTTCACATACTGCTTTTACATTTTGCCTTAATTTTGATTAAATACATAGTGACAAAATAAAATATGTGATGTTTTGTCATTCATCGGAGGTTGTATTAACCTAACTTGAAGTCCTGCGGAGGAATAGATTATTTTTTGTTATGTCCTCATACATAAAACATTAGAATTTAAAAGAAACGTACTTACTTTTTCACCATGACTATACAGATGTCTGCAGGAGTCTGACTGTAAAACAGATTGTTTTGAACAATCACACTTAAATCAAACACATAGTTAATGACATAATCGTTTTTGTGCCAAACGAAATGCCAAAGTGGGTTATTTATTTAAAATGGATTAAAATGCAACATTTTCTTTACTGGGATGTTTTGAAACACCTCATTTGGTCTGTGCAGGAAATCACAAAAGACAATCTTGAAATCCGGCTGAATTTACTTGCTTGAGTCCAAAGGGGATATATTCATCAACACCCAACTGTGTCTCCAGATGCCGCAATCTTTACACTTATACTGGTAATCAGTATGAGTGCTGAAGTGTGCTGGTTTGTGCTGCTGGGTCATGTTTACTATGCAGTGTATGGCAGACACGGATCTCTATTTGCTGGCGTAAAGAATCCTCTCTGAACAACACAAAGCAGACACAAACTGCTGCTGGTGTGCAGCTTTGTGTTTCTGTAAGTACCACATCTGCCCTGTGTTCAGAGGGAACGCATGCAGTTCAGTGACATGATGTCATATAATCAGATTATATAGCACCTGATGACTATAAAAATTACAAGTGAACATTTCCACTGATAGCACTAACAGTGGTTAGTAAATAATTATATACTTGATTGTATATCTTTAAAACCCCATAGGTTTACTTGCATTATTATACACTTGTGCTACTTGTTTAATTTACAAGTACATGCTCATCCCGTAGTATTATTTTCTCTGTTTGTTTCATTGCTGGCAAAAAGATGTACTCAATCACATTACCAAAAGTGAAAAAAAAGAAAATATAGGCACTGTAAATGCTCTATATAAATAAAGATAAATAAGGGACTTGTGTGGTTGTGCAGTAAAAGGTATTTACCTCTATGTATGATTAAGGGACTATGTCAGCCACTTATTGTAAAAAATAAGTATACTGCTACACTCATCATTCAGACATTTACCACCCCGTTAAGTGTATAAGAAAAAAAATGCAAGAGTTTGTTTGAATATGCACCCACAGAGTGAAGGAGAATCTCAGAACCTAACTTTAATTATGGCTGTATATTTACTATAATTTACGTACCTGAGCAACATGCACCTGAGCAAAATGGATATAATGACATGCTGAGAAAAAGGTGATTTCTTTAAGGTGGACTGAGTCACATGGTTTGACATCCCATTGCTTTAACGTAAAACTTCTCCTGAATTCTCTGAACACAGTAAACCTGACTTTTTAAGTTAATGTGTGAAATGATGTAAATAAATATTCAATAAATATTCAAAGTTTGCTTGTAAAAGATTACAAACAAGCACAAACAGCAAGCATGCCTCGGTCCAAATCTACTAGCAACTATAAAGCTTATTAATGAGCTCATTTATACTGACAGGTTGGGGTCTTGCAGAGAATTTGATGCTATAAGAGGATGTCTTTGATTTTCCTTGAGTCTTGCCAAGCACACAAGGCGTGCTCCAGGAAGTAAGTGCACCATGCTGTTGATAATAGCAATAAATTCAGCATGTGGTTCTGCTGATACAACTAATCATTTCTAATCAAACATCTTTGTTTTATACTGAAAAAAGCCCAACATGATTAGCTAGCCGTGCTTCATTAGCATTGTTCTGTTTTTAAATCTTTATGCTAAGATAACACTTTAACTTTCAGCATTTTATGAGAAATATGCAATAAATGATCTCCCGCATGCTGTGAAATTGACATAATATCAACTGTATGTGCAGTAATCAATATTCAGTAACATTTAAGCAATTTTAAAAATGGGTAAGTGTCAGGACAGAAAGCCACAAACATCAGCGCTGAGAGAAGTCATTAGTGTTGTATAATAAGTTAGTACCACCCTTTGAATCACTATAATAGTTATTTTTTTGCTATAGGATAGTGGAAATCTTCTAGTCTTACGAAATCCAAGACAGGAGCTCATGAAATATTTATGGATCCGAGCAAACAACAGGATATGTAATTATCATCAAACACAAGAGAACACAATGGCTGCAATCAAGCCACTTCTGTCTCTCTGTCAGTCAACCCAAGGGAAAGGTTAAGTTTCCCTCCTACTCCACTAATATCTGCTGACCTTTCCAGAGTGATGTCTCTAACCCAGTAAAGTTTCTCCAAATTTCTCGATAGTTATTAAATCAGTCATAATACAATCAGCGCGAGGACTGTCTAAAAATAAACAGGCTCCTGATGGTTTGTGCCACACTCCAGCAGCTCCACAGAAAAAAAAAAGAGCCTTAACATATTCTGTTGAAAAGTGTTGCCTGGATGAGACGATGACACATCCTGCCACGTTACTATGACACTGGCAACGATCCAAAGCGGCAGACGAGACTTGAAAGCACAACAAGGCCATGAAAAACCATCTTGAGAGTTTACATGGAGATTTTCTGTTGCTTTTAATGTTGATTTACCATAAAAGAGAGTATGATTCAGCACTGCTTCAAAACCTTGTGGATTTTTTTTTTTTTTGGCTAAGCAGACAGTTTGAAATGAAACAAAGTATAGTACAGAATGTGGTTTTTAAAATTGCAATTTGTCATCTGAATGTTAAAACAAAAATGCATCAGTACACAAAAGAGGACCACCTATTTTGTCTATACTGAGGTGCCATTGGATACGCTGTATGCAGAAGCTCTATAAGGGAGTTTTTGTGTGGTGCATTTGCAGGATGGATTTTAGCTTAGACTGGGCAGTCGCACACAGATGTTGAGTAGGAAAGATTTTACAAATATGTTTCTATCAGTGGTCAGTCAGATGCTGACGTCTTAATTCATAATGACATTGTTGTCATTGTCATGTATAGTGTTTTCACCTGGAGAGAAGACTGATCCACAGGCTCAAATTTTAATCTTCTTTCCTAATGAGAGTCTTTATAATTATATAAATAATGACATACAGCATCTTCATGTATCAAATGTTGTCTTTGAAATATGCACCAGTATCAGTTTCTTAATTGGTGTAGTTATTGTCATGAATCAGTTAATTAACTGACACAATCTCGCAATATTATATATAGCCTATATAATTTACGCTCATTTATATGCTTGTCACCAAATGCCTCTGACAACAATTGCACCATCTAACTGTTACCATTTTATTACATTTTTCTGTAGTTTAAAGCTGAATGCAGCGCATACTGTATGCGACTCAATTTAAAAGTTTAAGTCAATCCCAAACAGGTCTGATAGAAACGGCAGATAATTTCATTGACTTAATACACCAGAATAAGATGCAAGAATAAACTAAAACAATGTAGTTGCAGTTGACATCAAATAAGAAACGAGCCAAATTTTTATCTTTAGATGATATAACAGTGAGGCGATTAAGATAAACAAAGTGAATTTTATAGGCTTGTGGCTTTTCCAACTAGGCTTGCCAACACATAAATAGAAACCGATGCTTTCACTTTCCAGAATGTTTAATTTAGACTAAAAACATCATAAAAATCATTAAATATATTGACACTTTTTATTTGAAAACTGATTCTTCTCTGCTAATTTATTTTTCTAGCTAAAAAGCAGAGAAAACATGATTTTGCAGAGGTCAGAATACCTTTTTTAATTTAATATTTGGAGCCATAGAGGTTCATATGTAGAAGGAAAGGCCAATCCCAGCAACCCCTCTGGCACATGTTAGACCTGCTCTTGGCTATATTTCACTGCTCTGGGTTGTAGCACACCACTCAGAAACTATAATGACCCTCCATGTTGAAGTGAAGTATTCCTTGAGTCTTCAGCTGTCAAACCCCTTCATTTAAGGGCTTTCAAGCTGATTTTTATTGTCACATCTTAATAAAATTGGTCAAAAAGTGTATCTTGACGAAACTGTCTGTTTTAACCTTTGCCCCTTGCTGTCTCATTTGCAGTACTGTTTTTTACACTTCAGTGCATTCCTGTCATAGCAAGATTAAACTAATATGTCAGGGTTTCTCACTGGAACTTATATATCGTAGGTGTTGTAATAGACCTTATCATCTCTGAATATTTTTATTCACTATTAACCACAAATGGATTACCTAGTATAGCATAGACACAGCAAAAGGAGCTATGCTGTCACATAATAACTATACAGAGCTATGCTGCCTCTATATGACAAAATATAGCAACACTTTTAGCTTATAATTAGCTCTCTGAGAACATGTAACTTTTAAAAAAAAATACTTCTCACAAGTCTTGTTAAACAGAGAACACAGGGAGTAATCATTCTGGCACACATCAATAAATTTTTACATTCTTCATTTGTCCAAAATATCAAGTTAGAGTACTGCTCTGATAGTTTAGAATTCAAAGAGTCATTAAATTACTTCCTGTTATTTTTTATTTGCAAAATAAAACATGGTTTTATGGGAATGCACCATTCAAAACTCCTCAGCCTAAAGTCTTTTGCTAGGAAAATGGAAAGCAGCTACAGTGAAATGTGAAAACATACATGGAAATACAATGTATCAGAACAAATGTTTTACACACTTCCAATGAGCTTGAAAGTCAATATTTGGTATGACCAGCTTTATTCTGAGACACAGTCTGAACTCTCTTAAAGATGTTTTCCTATAATTTCTTTAAGTAGTGTTCAGGAATAGTTCTCCAGGCTTCTTAAAGGACATCCAAGCTCTTCTTTGCATGTTAGCTGTCTTTTGTTCCATTCTCTGTTAAGATGATCCCACACCGAGCCCGTTCTCACTTGCGAGGCATTATATGGTGACGATTTGTAAAGTCCTGGGACGTTCCTGAGGAACGCGAAAGGTGACCTTCTGCGTTCTTATGCTACGTGCTGGGTTATGGAAGAAATCCAGTAGAATGACGCTCCCGTGGTAATTTACGTCCCAGCCATGTATTCCAGTCCTAAACGTTATGCCTAACCTTAACCAGCACTTTAATGGTGTTAGATTGTGTTTTCCAAAGCGATTTAAGTAAAGCAAACATGTGTAGATTCATTCCAAACGGTTCTCATGTTTCCTCCATGGTTCAATCTCATAATATAGGGACATGTTAGGTGTCCAGAAGCGTAATACATCGACGATTTGTCACCTAGTGTAAAATGTTACGCTTTGGGAGTGAGAACGTGTTCCCACACTGCTCCTATAATGTGGAGGCCAGGGCTCTGGTCAGGCCAGTCCATGACTCATTGTTGTTGTTATTATCCAGGAATGCTTTTACTACAAAACTGAAGCAGTTTCCAGACAGATGCTTTCTATGGTACTGCATGGTGGCTCAAAATCTAATAGTGCTTCTCTACTTTTCATAATTCCATCAATTTCAAGAAGATCCCCAACATCACTGGCTGAAACGCAGCCCCAAACCATGACAGAGCCACCTCTATGTTTTAGACATGACCTTATTCCTGTCCTTCTCCATACACCCTCCCATCCTTAAAAATGGCTTCTTCTCAACCATCCTTCCACAGAGATCATTTCCCATGAGACTTTGGTCATTTCCTTCTTTTTCCTCCAATTGTCCAATTTCCTTAATTTTTTATGGACACACAGTTGCTGAAACATGAGCTGTGTTGCTGAGTTGTCTGTTGGTTTACAACCACTCATTCACCCCTTTGATTTTGACATCTTTTAATGCTTGAATTATCCATAGGTCAGTGTTACATGTGTAGAAAAAAAAAAGCCTTTCTCTGAAAATGGTCAAGTGCAAGGACTGGACTGAAAAAATGTACAAAGAACAGAGTTTGAAATACCTCAAAAATGCCTCAAGAACTATTGATCAGAAAACTTTAAAAAATCAGAAGGCAGTCTGGCTTCTTGGAAGAAAAAAATAAAGAAATGGTGGATGGAGGCTCAAGACTTCTGCACCGTCAGAAGCCAGAACAGCTCGTTCATATCTTAATCACATAAATATAGTGTTTTCCCAAGAATAAACAAGTACTTCAGCATCTAAGCACAAACTCGGGGTTAAAACAAAGTATAAAGTGGAAAACACAACAGTCCAGAACGGTACATGAACCAGGGTCTCCTGTCTTTCATGCTACTGACTCATGAACCCGTCCTTCCTCCCTGTTAATGCGCAATGTCTTGCTCTTAAAACTTTCATCAATAAAGGTGAAACAAGGTCAACTTCTGTGCCAAAGGTAACCAAAAGAATGGCAGTATTTATGTCCCTGGTGTGAGAATGACATCACATCAGTCTAACTAGGTCCTTCTTTGATTTAAGTTATAACATCTGGTTGTTAGAGAGTTAAATGATACAAACATGACAAACATATATTGGTCTTATAAAAATCTCAGCGAGAAAGTTAATATATTTTTCCTCAAATTATTTTTTTTCTTCAAAAACCTCTAAGAAGTAGACAAAAGTGTAGCACTGATAATAGAGCCAATCTCCAGCTCTTATTCACTAATTGAAGCAGTATATTCATCTGAGTGACAATTGAATGATCTAAAAACCTACACAATTGAACATTCATCACAGATCTATGGAGTCTCCCTTTAAATGAAGTCTAAAAGGGCTACACTTTCTCTTTGAGTGAAAAAAAGCAAAGGAAGAATAGTATCTATTAAACATTGTAAGAACTGTTGTATTGTACTGCAGTTTGCGCCACTGTAGTCGTCATGGTCACACTTTCTGCTCCTTATTAAAACCATAATCAACAGCTTTCCATCAGCTGACAGCTTGGAGGTGTCCCACAGTGCCTCTGAACTGGAACTGATTAAAAGAACTTTGTTGGATTTGGAGTGTTTTCTCTTTTTGTGTGTGTGTTTTTTTGTTAGTAAGAAGCTGTAAGCATGCATCACCAATCATGAAATGTACCAGCAGTGTAATTTATAAATCTATGCAGATACAGCTAAGGGGCTTCGGTTAACATTTAAATAAAAAGTGAAGCGTGGCTAGAGTATTTCATAAACCTGTCGCTTTGCTCGGAATGATAGGAAAAACAGAAAAACATCCAGTGGGATGGTCAGCACTGACTGGCTATAGAGGTTGGAGCTTACAGGAAGGTTAGAAGTACCACAAATAAACAGTTTTTATAACTGTGTCTATCAGAATAAACAACATCTCCAGCTTTGAGGAAGATGGGCTTCAAGATCATACTGGGCTCCACATCTGTCAGACAAGAAATTTGAGATGTGGTGGTGCTCTGGTACACCTGGTAAACCAATCTGGACAGCTAAAGCCTGTGCAGGTTGGAAGCCAAATGCCTTGTT
>VUQR01023438.1:9367-28919 GCA_015108515.1 Hemichromis elongatus | reverse complement strand
CCAGCTTTGAGGAAGATGGGCTTCAAGATCATACTGGGCTCCACATCTGTCAGACAAGAAATTTGAGATGTGGTGGTGCTCTGGTACACCTGGTAAACCAATCTGGACAGCTAATGATCCCTTCTATCCAACATGAAAACATGGAATCATGTTGCATCTATCATCAGTTTAGACTGTAGTTGGTGGTGTAAAGGTGTAAGAGATATTTTCTTGACACACTTAAAACTAACTAAGCATCATTTAAGTGCCCAAGGCCCAACTGAGTATTGCTGCTGACTGTGTCAATCTCTTTTTGACCAATATAAACTCATCGTCTGGCTGCTTCCTGTAAGATAGTCATGTGACAAAGCTTGGGTTTCTTGAACCAGATCTAAATCCAATAGTGCATTTTGTGATGTGGTCAAAAAGGACATTGGCCAGAAAAGCAACCAAAATCTCTGAAAAATGCACCTTTTATTGATTTAATGCCACCAAGAATTAACAAGGTTTTGAAGGCAAAAGGGTTCTAACACATCATTAGGAAAGTGTACCTAATAAAGTGGCTGATAAGTGTTTGTGCCTTTAGAATTTTTTGAAATAATTTTTGTATCATAAACTTTTCAGCCTACTTCTTGGAAAAACTTTCCTAGTTTTTCTCAGGAAGTGGCAAGGACAATGAGAAGCTTGTCTAATTTTTTTTCTTAAATATAATATTAAAGTAGAAGTATTGCAAATATGCATTTAATCATAAGCACGTACATTTTATCTAATCTCATCACCGTTTTTCGGTTGATGCTGGTAAAAATCTGTACGTCAAAATGAGAGTGATAAAGCTCGATCCTTTCAGAAAAAAAGAAGCTTAGAGGAGAAAGTGAGTGAGACAGTCAGTGACAGAGACAGATTGTTTCTTGTGTGCTTGCATAGAAATGGATGGAGTTAAATTGGTTGCTACCTTGCCCATCTGCCATAACAGCTGGTGATGCTCTAATATAAAAGGGAGTAAGAAAAAAAAAACCATAGTCGAGCCCAAAAGCAGCCGTTCTCATTTCTCCGAGAACTAATTTAGTGTTTCCATAATAAACTGAAGCTATACATTTGTATTGCAGTTTAAGTTGATTAATTGGTTAGATTCACCAAAAGCATCTGCTGTACTGTATGTTACTGTCTAGATTTGTTATATTTTGTTTTGTTGCATGTTCATTACATTCATTCCCTCTTTATGAATGGGACCTAAAATAAACCAAAAATCTGGCAGGCTAATCACTTTGAACTCTTCTCATTGTTTAACACAGTCAGGGTGAGCCTTATCTGCGGATGCTGTCCTGGGGACCTGAATCGGAGCTTACACGGGAGAAGTGGTTTGGCAGTAGATGAGACAGACAGCTAAATAATCAGCCTGCAAGACCTGGCAGTGGAATGTAATTACTGAATGAATGGACAAAGCATCTGTCTTTCTGGAGGCTTCTGGTGAGATCTCCGAGGATGGGAAGGGAGGCAGCATTGTGGGGAGGAGCAAAGTGAGATTGAGGATAATGTGATGGGAAAGGTGAGGAAACGAAGGGCAAAAGAGGTGCAGGGACCTCTGAGGGCATGTCCTATCACATGCTGTAGTCTCATCATCTGTCTTGTTTTAGGTGTACAAGAACAAGCTGCACACAGTTTGGCTAGGTCTTGTGAAAGCTAAGTCTGTATCATTGTGTAGCTTATAATATTACAAAATAGCAAAAAGTCAAGATGTCAATATTTTTATCTTGAAGAAAAAAAGAGAAGAAAACTTGCTCGTTATTGCGTTGCATGTCAGCCTTTTGAATTTAAGAGCGCACCAGGTAATGGTGAAAGATTTGTCACTCAAAATATTTTGTGTTTGCTTTTTTGAAACAATGGTTATTCAATTTCAACAGAGCCACCTTCTCATTTCTTCAGCTGTTGTCATGTTTGTTGGCTAACATGAATGTAACTAGTTAAAGAAATCTTCATCTTTAGCTTCCGCAGCCTAGATTTTTAAAGTTTATTTAAATGTGATTTGTTTCGAAAAAGGGTCTTAAAGTTCAAATATTCAAATTTTATTTTTAGGCAACCCTTAAAGAGACAGGCTGCGTGCTATATGCAAACACGTCTTGTGCAAAAGGTTAGAATCCTCATCTGCTGATGGTACAAATGGAAAACATTTATATTCTTTGTACCACTGCTTAGAAAATCACGTGACAATGTGCTTTTTGACTCTTGTTATCTTTACAAGGAAAAAAGATTCACTAATAATGACTAATGGGTGGATTTCAAAATAAAACTCCAGACCCTGTAGCATTTGTACTTTGGGATTTAAATAGTATAACCTTTTGGTTTTAGATAGAAGTCTTGTACAGAATGCAAATAATACCTGAAAGCTTTTAAAGTTCTAGAAGAAACATTAGGTTACTGCTACATGAGAGCCACAGCAGCATTATGGCATACCAACACTTGCAGCATTTCATTCATACAACACTTATTAAGTATCTTTAATGATGGTTTTTTTGGAAAAGCAATAATGAGGATACTCTCTCTGAACAAAAGGAGTAAAAAGTTCTCCCTCTTTAGAGCCTTATTTACACTGCTTACATATGGCAACACCTACTGTATCCAGTACCCAAGTAGAGGAGTTGTAAAAGACCTCACTCAATGGAAATACTAAGGGGGAAACTATTAATCAAAGCCTAAGTGTTGATTTTAAAAAAATCAGGATCAGGATCTAAATGCTTTAATGCTTTTAATTTGGCGATTTTAACTTTTAGTGTCCACTAAATAAATTACAGTTTTTGCACCTTTTGGGTTGTCTTCATTTTTCAGGAGAGTGCCAGTTTTTGAAACACCACATGAACGAAAGCATTGGTCCACACGTCTTAATCTTTGAATTCACATGTTTTCACTTTCATTGCCACAGGTGTATAAAATCAAGCACATGATCTGCGACATGATGATTGTGAAAGAATTCCCAACAAGTCGGCAAGAAAGATTTCTCCTCTTCTAGACATCCCACCATAAACTCTAAGCCATACTCTTGCAAAATGAAAGTGTTTAGTAACCACAGCAAGTCAGCCACGGCGTGTCAGACCACGTAAAGTTACACAGTGGAGTCGCCGAGTGTTGAGGTACGTGGTGTGTAACACTCGCCAATGCTCTGCTGACTCAATAACTGCAGAGCTCCAAAAACTCCTCTGGCTCCTCTGGCATTAATATCAACACAAAAGCTGTGCACTGGGAGATCACTCTGTTGGGTCTCCATGGCTGGCCAGCTGCTGTAGGTGTAATGTGTAGGTGGACCAATATTTTTGTCCATATTATGCACCACACCATGCACTGCCTGTCTGTAGGAGTAGATTGGAGAACAATCCCCTGCAACCCTTGTGTTTATGGCTGCCATGAATGCTGTTTCACTCAGGACTATGAAAAGAATTTAAATTGAGTGCAATTACATTGTTGCTTCCGAATTAAATAAAAGCGCCATAACAAAACAAATAAGGCTGTCGAATGGAACTGTTCAGCCCAGGGTGGATATTTGTTTTGTGTGTTTCTGAACAAGCCACACACTCTACGGCCGGTTATGAACTCTCCAAAGTGGTTTGCTTTGTACCAGAAAGGTGAATGAATGTTCCGCTTTCATCTAACGCTATTCAGCTCTACAGCTCTACAGCGCTGAATAGTCTTCCTGAGATACTTCCAAAATCCATACAGACAAGTCATCTCGGCAAATACACATTCTGACCCATAAACCATGAAAAATAATAACAGTTCAGGCTCAAGCTGCACAGTGAAATTTCTCAGTCTGTCAGCTTGTTTCTACAAGTCTGGTCTCATAATGATGATTTTGCGAAGGGTTATTTTTCTATCTTTGCTATTGCTATTTCCATATTGCTTTCAATCTCTGAGCCTATAATTAATTGGAAAGTGAAATTGCTTTTCAAATTGTTTCAACTTGCATTGACTGACCTAATTAGTTCAATGATTACACTCACCAGGAAGAGATCCCTGCCTAAATGATGGGACTAATTTGAATGAATATTTTAAGCCCATGTCTGCAATTAATGTAATTTACATATGTAATGTGTCTGTTTGATTACTTAATAATGTTTGTATTCCTGACGATGTCACTGACAGGTGTCTTTAGAGTATAGCAAAGATAAAGACAAAGCCAGATGTCCCATTTGGTTCAACTAGTTTGTCTTGCAGGAACTGCAACTACCTGCATTACAGAGCTGTCGAGTTCTTGTGGATTGCAACAACTTTACACCTACCCCTGACAAATTTATTCATTGTCATCTGTTGACTTGCTGGAGAATGACAGAAATGGATCTTCCTTGCAGTTAGGTCCCCATGGGTCTAAAAACATGGGGGAAAAAAGATAAAATAATACACAGAAAGTCTTTCTTCTAGTTTGGCCATCTGGTCACAAACATTTTAGAAAGCCGCTGTGTCAGAGTTATGGAGTAAAACTGAAAGACAGTGCAGGAGGCGTTTTAGTCTTCAGCTAATACTGTGACTTCCTAATAATCAAATTTATCTAGTTATTGTAGTCATGTAATATTCAGTAAGGAAATATCTGCTCAGATGACTTTTGTAGGCTCATTAGATTACATTAGGTTACAAATTTCCCACCTGTGCGACTAATAAAGGTCATCTTATCTTATCTAAGATTTTTTTTTTTTTGGAAAAAGGTTTGAGTTGAAATAATCTGAAAGTTTGTAGATGAATTACACACAGGCTATGTTCAACACTGCTTTGCAGGAAGCAATCCTGCTTTCACAGGGACTCTAACATTAGGAGTCAACCCTGTGGGATAACAACATTTGCTTCTTGCCTTTATTTTAGCATTAAATAAAAAATGATTGATGCTACTTAACTTAGCTTAGCATAAACACATAAATAAACACAACAATAAAGTAGAATTTGGCTCCTTGAGAGCCCTAAGATTAGGAGCAGTGTGAGGAAATAACTCTCTTAGAAAAAAGTCACAAAATAAATTGCACTGAGTCCCATTTTCTTTGACCAGCTGCTGCTGCTCTAGAGGTTTACTGCTCTTCAGTCACATTGTTGTATGTTATATGAACTATTACTACTATAAAGGTGTCATGCTAAAGCGCATCATCAGTTTATATCCAAATTAGACATTAGTTTAGATCAAACTCCTCCTACAAGACACATCTTGAAATGTCTCCGGGTATTTATTTAGACAGTTAATTTAAAGTAATATTCCAATTAACTTTATCAACAATGGTAAACGAAACATAAAAAAGGCAAATCAAAAAGAAAATCTAAAATAATCAGGATATTTAAAAAATAGATATGACACTTTCCCACAAAAATGTATTTTGGAAAGTATTTTTGTTACAGAAGCTATGTTTACTAGCATCTATAGAGGTTGCAGAATTACCAAACAGTGAGGGTGGACACCACAGAGTTTGCATACCAGCGTTCACCAGTGCAACACAATACTGTAATGTATATTGTACCATATTACTGCTCAGTTCAGCATGCATTTGCATTCTAGTGTAACATTCTAACGGAAAAAAAAAAAATCTATTTGTTGTGAAAGACACAATTCACAAATAACTTCAGCAAAACATACCATAATCTGATATTTTAATAAAAGTAACTGTAAAAACACTGTAAAATTCAAGCATTTTAAAGCCCTTCTGAATGTCTCCCTAATTCTGAGGTCTCAAGGTTGGCAAGTAGGTTTATCCCCTATTTTTAGTATTTATGCTAACAATGCTAACAACGCTAACTGGCAGCTAGCTTAAAACCATGTATTTGATGGAGAAATGAGCATTCTGCTGAACTTTTAATCTAAATCTAAAATAGCAAAGTCTGCATACTATACTTCTAGAGTATTTCACAAGATGATACGCTATCTATTTAAATTATCACTTTTCCCACAGTACAACCATACTAAAGGACAGGACTTGATTACAAACTAAGAAAAGCAGCCAGCTGTTTGAGGGCCCGAGACCCTAACCCATTTTTCAACAGCAAGCATCTGCATTGTTCTCTGCTTCTGTTGTAGCAGCGAGCCACTTCTCATTCAGCCGGTGTTTTCTTTTTTCTATAATTCTACATTGAATTTGTTACTAGCTTAGAACAGCCAGTATACAACCAAAACAGTTTTACCTATTTGTAATTTGTAATAGGCTGAGAGAAAAAAGAAAGCCAGAGGAGTAAGGAAAGGTAATAATATTACTCTGGCTTGTTTTTCCTGTCTGTTATCACCTTTTACCTGTGCTCGACTGGCCATCTGGCATACTGGAACTCCCCCGGTGGGCCTAACGTGACTTTTCGGGCCAACACAGCTGTCAACAAAAACGTCAGAGTGCCAAAATGGATAAGACCAGGGAGGCGCTGGCAGTGGCGCCGTACACAGTTAGAAGGACAGAAAAACTGAGAACTTGGAGGGGGTTAAGTTAAGCAGAAGGTAATGGGCTGTTTGCCTGGATCAACAATACTGTAAGTCAGGAGAGATGAGATTAGGATGATTAGCAGGGCGATACTTGTCTGGAGTGTCAGAAATTTTACAGTTAAGCTCTATTGGTGAACAAAGTGGCTGATTTTTGCAAAGTTGTGTTAATGACATGACAGTACAACCAAATATGCACTCTCTCCACAACTTCATTTGGCTAGCTTGCCACTTTTGCAGATAAGTAGTTTTCTGGTCATAATGTGTTTGTGTGGATGTCAAAGTATGCTAGCTAACACACTGTGCAAAGTGGCTAAGACAATTAGTAAGCACTTACTAGTGTAAAAAGGATGCCACAATTTTGTTAACCACCATTTATCAGCATTAGCAATGGGCGAGCTGGCAGCTTGTTGTTCTCGGTGAGGTTATGGGATATGAAAATAACCTCTTAGGACGCAAGATTTTGCTTGGCTGTGGTGAACATTATATTGAAATAAAATAGAGACATTCTTGTCTTTATTTATTCACTAAACAACCATTTGTGCATTGTCTTTACATCCATTGTCATGTCAGTGTGAGCGTTTTGCGCCTCTCTGACATTATGGCATCACTTTTTTATGCATTTATCAAAGGAGTCCCCCCGTATTTTTATTTTATTTTTATGTTGACAGTTCATTCACTTCATTTTTTTTTCTTCTGATTTTTAAGGACTTACCCAAGCAGGAAATGCTCTGAGTTAATGAGACATACTGTACTTCAACCTGAAAAGAACAATTACCTGATCAGTTGTTTATCACAGAGAGATCATTACTTATTTTAAAATTCTCTCAGTACAGTAGTACCAAAGTTTAAAAATGTTTCCTTTATCTGAATCTTAGTCTCCTCTTATTCAGTACACACCTTTAGTGTTTTTAAAGGGTGGCCTGGATGGCATGCATATTCAGGGGAGCACAAACATGGGTGGCATGTTATCGATTGCGGTGGGCTGATACAGGGCAAAGTGCCAGTGGCAATGAGGTCTGTCAGACAAGCCCTGACAGACCTGGTGTTATAGGGAATTATGTATGGGCTGTCACAAGTGGGGCTTTCTGTCCGTGCTAATGAATAAAAAAGGAAAACTTTTCTGTAGTAATAACAGTTGTTCTCAATTGAGAGCAGGCAGCCCTGCATCCAGGGCACCAAACACTTGTAGAACAAAAAATTACTAATAAATGTTAAAATCCCTCAGATTTCTTTAATATTGTTAATCAGACAACATCAACAATCCAACTTTGATTAAAATAATTTTTGAATGACCTATGCCTTGTCCACTTTAGTCTGCTTGGGTCAAACCGATGTAAACCGATGTAAATTTATTAGTCATCCGCATACCTGCCTTTCTTTTGTGACTGCAGGGGGAATTTATTATCACAATGCAACAACTACACGTCTGTATTAGCAAAAGTATATAAGAGTATATAAGTATATTATAAGTATATAAGAGTATAATCGAGGCATTCTTTTTAAAGTATCATGCCGATTAGGAAGGATGATGTGTCACAAGTAGACTTTGCTTCCTCAGCCTTATAAGTTGAGAAGCGCTAAGCGCTTCTTTGCGTCCTGGCAAATTTAAAGTCTCTTTATGGGGCTTTAAATGTTCTCTTTTAGTTTTTTTCACATTGCTGTATGTTATCATTTCCTGTGCAGTAAAACACAAACTGGGCAGCAAATGGGACGAAAATATAATCCAGAGAATCATGTTACTCTCACGAAACGGTGGAATTTGTAAGTAAGCACATTTATACCCACTAATAATGCCAGAGCAGGCTATTCGACTGAAGATTTCATTTACCTTTCCATCAAGACAAATATCCAAACCACATCTTTGCACACTGGGTGCATGGTGTATATTAGAGAAAATGGATGGAAAAGGGAGTAATGGCTATAATAACTGCTGTTATAGCAGAGAACATACAGCAATGTGCTTCTTGATTTCCTCTGATGTCAAAACCTGGGGGGAAAATCAATATGAAGAATGAAGCCTTATTTACACACGCCACCTGATAGACTGTGACTCGCTGCAAGATGTCAACAGGCCATTAATGTTTCAGGAGATGATTGCTTTTTTTTTTGTTTTTTGTGGCTAAGTGGGGAATTAAATGACAGCAGTTCTATTTTTAATCATATACCCATCAGTGAATAGGGCAACATTTTAGGAAGACAGATGTTTTTGTATTTTTTTTTTTAGTTAACCTCAATCCGAAGAGGATGCAGTTGATTTCAGGATGCATGCAGGCGGTCACAGAGCAGGGATTATCACTCATGGGTGGGGCTCACTATGATAGCTTTTCTTTGCAATGAAACCAAGCTGAATTCTGCATTTCATCCCTTTTGCTTCTCCCAGTTAGTAAAAGTTGTGCATAACTTAACATCATTTAAATAACAGTGTGAGTGCTTACATGTAAAAACCCCCAAGTCTGTCCATATGTTGTTGTCAGTTAAGAATTATCTGTCAGGCTGAATCAGACTTTGAATGTGGAGCGGAATACATTTTCACCATCACCAGCAGTCCCCCCTTGATACCTCTGACTGAACCGTTTGTTGAGAGAAACATAAAAGGTTTGCTCGGTGGACATGTTTTTGCCCTCAGGGGTACACAAACTCAATAGCTAGCTAGCTAGCTAGCCATCTTGTCTTGAGTGCACCTGTGCTTTCCTCATGACACACACTGAAAATTGAGGTCATGATCCCCACGACTATGTGAGTCAAGATGCCTCTATGTTGGAATATCTCTTTTTCTATTCTGTTTCAGGTTATATCTCCTCAAAAAAATCTATCGGGGAATTTCTGTGTACATTTTTTCTCTTATTGAATGCATTCACACATTTGAGCATACATACATTCGAAGGATAAACTGTACATGTGCATTTGCAGCCCATTTTTCATAACTGACATTCATCTCTCGTGTAGATCCGCATTGTTGCCTCACTTAACAATGATGAGGCTTAAATGTATATTTCTAAATTAAAAATCTTGAACTACACACAATGTATTAATGCAAATGTAGAGTCTATTAGCAACTTATGTAAACTACAGATGCAAACACACGATGTGTTCATTATTGTCTGGAAAAAACACAAATTAGTGTATTCGAAAATATATAAGCCAGTAATTTGATAAACATTAAAAAAAATTTATTAATTGAGCGAATCAGCTATGGCACTCCCTATGCAATAGTTTAAAATGTAAGCAACCAAATAAATAAAAAAACAAGCTGCAAAATTACCATCAAACCCCTTCAGTCTGAAAGTAAAGATGAAGATTTGTTGTCAGATGTGGTCCGACTTAAAAAGTATAATCACTTTATAATCATTTTATTTTTCTCTACACTTTAGTGCCTGTTGTATAAACTGATCACAGCTTTTTGCTGTCTACTCTATATTTGGATATAAACTTCAAAGATTTGAAACCTCTGACTCTTGTTTGGAACTCGCTCCCTCCCTTGTCGATGTGCCCCGAGGCATGCAAAAAGGCCCCTAGTACCTCAACACATAAGATGAAGACATCCAAAATGAAAGAAATGCAGAATGCTTTGAGTTATTTGTGGTTGTTTTTTTCTTGTTAATTTGTCTGTTTTTGTAGTTGTTTTGTGTCTCTCTGTGGTCAGTTTGAATCTTTTTGTAATAAATTTGTGCCACTTTGGCTGTTTTGTATCTCTTTGAGGTTGGTTTGCATTATTTACGGTTGGTTTACGCCTCTTTGCAGTTATTTTCGATTATTTTTTGTCCATTTTCAGTCTCTTTAAAGTTATTTAACTGACATTTCAAGATAAATTCCTTCAAACCAACACTGCGGCCCCACGGGAGCTCTGACCGCTAGCCCCCAGGGATTGTGCTCTGAAGGCCTGTTCACCAATTTATCCATGCTTACGTTATATTGTTTGTTGTCTCTCTATGCTCTTCTTTTCTCTCTTCACTTTCTGCTTACCCCAATTGGTTCCTGAGATCATCACTTCTGGAGATTTCTTCTTTGTAACAGGGAGATTTCACCCTCCCATTTCCAGCTTTTCTACTATTATTGCACTGTTACAGTAAAATCTTTATTTTACAATGAAAAGTTCCCAGCGATGACAACAGATTCATTAAATTAGATCAATTAAAAAAAAGTTTCATGCAGTCCTTATGAAAACAATATTCAGTGGAAATAACCCTGCAAACACGGCTGTCATGACAGTGTATAATGTATGTCGACACCGTTGTGTTTAGACTGCCAACATATCCACAACTGGTCACAAGCAGGTGAGAGACAGCTGAGGCCAGCAGGACAACAGCAAGAACAGCTGATCCCTGCAGAACCAGCTCGGAGCTGACCCAGATGAGGACTCTCCACTGTAATCGGAGTCCCTGAGGTAATCTAGGCAAGACATTATCTGCATCGTTGCTTCTCTGCAGCATCTGGAGGCTCTGCCACCTGCTTTGGAAGGGTTCATACCACTCCTCTGAGTCTTTTTTTTTTTTGGTTGCTTCTCATTTGTTTATTTTTCTGTCACGCACTCAGCAGCAAAGAGCGCACACTCACTTAGACATGCCAGAAGTCACGGATCAAGTTGTCAACTTTATAACCTCGTCTTTTAACTGAAACAGCTTTTCCTAGATTCACTCTTACCAGTAAACTATGCAGGGTTTTGAATTCATCGCCGTGGGCATTGCTTCACTGCTTATACAGTAGGAAAAAGAAGTTCTTCCCAATTAGATGTTTCTCATGCATAATGTTCCTACCCTTAATATCTTCATGCCCGGGTCATGTTTAGATTGCAAGAAAGTACTTGCTTTTGCATCCTAATGATAAATCAATTAGTTGAGCCTTAGATGTTGCCTATGGCAACTAACAATCTCAAGTCTTTGAATCTCACTGTGCATTTTGATTTTAACCTCTATAAATTGACCTCTGAGCCTTCAGTCTCTGGTATTTCTGTGTTTTATCTTTTTAATGCTGCTTTTAATATTTTATAGTGGCGTTTTGGGAGATTCTTATGTTTATTTAATCTGCAGTGTTTTCTGCTTTTTTTTATGTTTCAGAGAGGTAAAGAAAACACTTCATCGTTGTAGGACGGATAAACATTCAGTGCTTTTCTAAATATTTGATCAGCTTGTCTTTTCCTGTGCCACTGTTCTAGTTTTCTACTACTCAACTTAATGTGGATCGGCTAGCCTGATCAGGGGAAGCAGGTTATCAGGAGGGCTGAAGAGAAGAAATTCTACATAATGAAAGTAAAATAAAGGGGCACAAGATTGATATAAAATCTAAATTCTTGCTTGTCTTAAAAGTATAAAAACTTGGTAAAACTGTTTCTTTCTCCTGCTCTTTCTTTACAAATGTATGTCTAAATTTGTGTATGTGCAGATTGAGGTCATGTGTATTGTTCTTTTTTTGTGTGTCTCCTGCCAAAATATTCCAGCCACATTTCCATAATTCTATATGTACCCAAACTGAGACCTTCCATATTTCCATAAAAGACGTGCAAAGCACAGACTAATCATCTTTGGCTCGGTCATCCTTCTGCCTGAGGGTTAAATTTTAATGATGATGTTTGGCACACTGATGTGAAAAACATGTATTAAAATGCCAAAAAGTTAAGTGAGATGAAACAGGCTTATATATCTACAATGAGACCAACAATTTTCTGAAATTACAGTTTAATTAGGAGGGGGTGGGGGGAGAAGATGCTGCTGCAGGAATCTCTGTGACATTTTCGTCGAAAGACATAATACTTATGTATATTAGGAGCAGCAATGTTGCATCCATATCTAATTTAAAGCCTAATTTTGAATGTTTTGCTCCTACTTGATAAACCTGCCAAATGTAATTTAACACCTAATAATTAGAAAATTGTATTGAATTTTTAAGCTTGACCTCATGTGACCTGGAAGCTATCAGGTTGGCTGGATCAATAACTGGACAGTGCTGGGAAAGCAGTATAAACTGTACTTTCCTCATGAGGGGCTCTTCCAAACATTGACCTTTACACCATCTTAGCTCCATGTCTTAATCCCACTGCTCAAAACTTATTTCCTCTCTAAAATAGAAAAAGCAATTCCTCTATGAATTAGTGTGCTCTTACCAGAAAAAAATAGAAACAGTTTTTGCCTAACTGCATGGATACTGTTGTTAATTGCTCTACACATCCCAAATCTTACCCTATGTCTGGTTTCGTATACTTAATCAAAGGAAAAAACATATAACTGTTTTGCGAATGATCCCATTGTCTTCATGAGCATCAAGTTAAACAGGTGCATGGCCTCGAGACTGAATGTCAATTAAATATAACTAAAACAAAAACTTTGCTTTCATGCAAGATTATAAAGTTACAATGAGGTCTCAGCATGTCGATGCAGAAGTCTGATTTCAGTGATGCACAATAACTCAGATGGTTCCCATAATAGACAGTGGAAAGTCATTCAGCCTGACCCTATTCTTCAGATATGGGTTTAATTGCCCAGAATATGAAGTGCAAGATCCCCTCACTTATCAAATTAACAGCTCAGAAAAGGACAGTAAAGTACTTAACACTAGTCTCACTAGAATGAGTCATGGCAAAGGTAAGCTGTTTATCTGTTAAAAGGAGGGGAGAAAGAAGCAAATGCCTCATTGAGAGAAATAAAACACATCGTAAAACACTCTTTTTACTTTGGTACTTCATGTCATGTTGATATGGTTGACTAGCTGCCAAAATGCAGATGAAAGACGCTTTGAGTTGATAATAGTATGGATGCACTCCTGCAAGTTGCCTTTACATCTATGCGATTACTAAAAAAAATCTAACTTTGGGAACAATGAGTGCCTTGCAGACTTCCTTGCTACACATTTTTTCTTTCAGGTAACATAAAGACTGGCCTTTCTTCTTCGTGGTAAAGCCTAAGAAGAATTAAGGCACTGCTCACACTTAATCACGCTGTCAAAATAACATTACACTAATGCGGTAAGGAGTGGTGATCTTTGCCGTATGCTTATTAGTCAAGAAGGAGAAACGGGATTTTGTGTACATATTCGAATGAAGCAAATCATTATTTATTGTTTTAGTACAATTATTACAAGAAAGACAATAACCATTTCTGTCAGGCTCATTTTCTAGATTGATTTATAAAGATGGAAAATAGCAACCAAACTCTTTCTTATGTGAGTAATGATATATGGAAATCCAATTAAAACAATGCAGAGATTAATTGAGAACAAAATTCATACCAGCTTTGCAGCTACCATACTTTGTGGCAAGTCATACTATATGAAAACATAATTTAGGTAAAGAGCTACTGCTGCTTCTTGAAAATGATAAAACTTGTTTCATGCTCCCTTTTCAACACTTTAAAGGGCAAAACATAAAAGCCTCAGTCTGCTCAGGTATTGTCCTTTAATGTTGCTTAATATTTCTTCTATTGAAAGATGATACTAAAGCAACATACATCTGCACACAAACACACACACGCACTAAGCACATGCTTAGTGCACATAGCTGACTCTTGCGTGATGTTTTATTCATGGTAGCAGAGATATATCCACACATGAGCTATCATACTTCTCTGTGAGACTCCTGCGCGGTTCTGGCTTGGCCCAGATAACAGAAAACCTGCCTGGAGCGCAGACACAACACTGCAGGACGTAATAGAAGCTATCATAATGCTTAGCAGGAGAGATGTCTGTGGAGCTCACACTGTGGCGGTGTGGCAGCTACAACTCTCAACTCAGGGCGTGAAGACATGTTGATGTCTTGTGATGCTGTGGTTTGAGGTTCGAAAGCCAACAGATGGATTGATTTTGAAGGAGTTGGCTGATTAAAACTTTTGTGCGCTGAAGGTAATGAAGAGGATTCCTTTGGAACATTTACAAAAGACAGGTATTTTAGGCAGCTAAAAATTGGCTTGTATGAATGGCTGTGTATAATTCTGCATAGATAAACTGGAGGACAGTGTGACACCTTGAAGAAGTTGCTAAAAACATTATCTAGACACAGTGAAATGTCCTTGCTTCAGGCTAAAATACAGGCCTCGAAAATTAAAGTAATTCTTTCACCTAATTACTCGGTCTAAGAGTTTAATGTGTTCATGGTTTAAATGAGTTCAATGACTTTTAGAGATTTTTGAAGGAAAATGTAATTAAATCGTGGCTGCAGTGCAAGAACTGACGTTACACTGATTACTTGTATCTGACTAATTGTTGGATTCAACTGTTATTTTTTTTTTTTCAGTCACTGACAGGCTCTGTGGCAAATTCACACCTAGTCCAACACCATAGCCTATAATATATTTACTATGTGTCTACAAGCAAACACTTACTCTCTTCCTAGGCTCTTAAAGCTGTTTCTAAATTGGCTCGCAAATTGGACCCCATTAAAATCTCCTCATGCTCTTTATCTACATCTCCTTTATGGTCTGCATAGATCTAACCGAAGGCAGAGAAATCAATACTTAATAACAGCCTTTCAATTCTTGGCAACATGTTTCATCTTAATTGCTCTAGTCAGTTTGACTTATTAACAATCCTAGTTTACCTACTGCGTTTGTCATTCAATAGTTATTAATGTTTCATTTCACCACATTGAATTATTCGGATTCTGATCAACTATGCAAGCCTGTTTAATGACACCAGGACTTAACAGTCTACACTCAGACTTAATGGTCCACTCCCCTGTGTTTTATTGGCCTGCAGTATTACGCCGACGAAACCTCTGTTCTGTTAAACTGAACACATATGAGTTAAATGGAGCAAACTGATGAGATCTGATGCACAAGCTAGACTCCTTTCTTTAAAACTGGAAACTCCAAAGGCAGAAATGATTTAGATCAGCCCGGGAAAAAGTGGAGAGAAAGTCAAGTAAAGATGGTGGATTTCTGCTGAGTACCATTACTTTTTGGCTATGGAGACACACACACACACACACACACATACTGAGCAAATAATTCGAGTAACTGATTGCAAGCCTTGCTCTTTTCTAAGACTGCATGATATCTGTTTTCTCTTTTATTTTTGCATTTCCTGCAGCACTAATAATCTGAGGTTAAAACTGTCTCTTGAAAGGATTATTTCACTCTAAGTCCTCTTTTAGTTCATCTCCTGCAAAATCAGATTAGAAAAAAAAATCTAGAGTATTTATGCATCCAGGCCCACAAAAAGCGGATTTGAGTTTGTGGAGGACTAAGAGGGGCACTTAAGTGTGGGAAGATATTTGCCCATGACATACTGCAATAGAAACGGTAACCTAATTATTTTCCTCAACTTGGTAGCCAGCTGCACTTTACAGAAGCGTCTGCTGCAGTAAAGGAATTTCGTTATTTCCGCTCCTCCAAATCGATATATGGATAGACTTTCGATACTTGTATTCATTGCAGTGCATCTCTCCTTGGCTGTATCTACTTACATTTAGTCTTCAGCTTGGACGGCGTGAAGATTGTTGAACTCACGACAAAGAAAACACTGTGACTGAACGAGCTGCGTGTGATTTTCAATCCGTGTTCTTGAATTGTTGACCACGACATTAGATTTTTTTAAATGTTGTTTTATGAAGCATTAGGCACAGATCAATCACAGCAGGTAACCTTCAGGTAACATTGATGAAGAATGCCTTTTCTAATCAGCAATTTGAGCAGCCTTTACAAAATAACACGTTAGCCACAGGTGCATATTTCTGTCACCTCATTCTTTATTGTAAATACAGAAACGTGTCACTCATTCGCTCACGTTATATACCTGCAAGAGGGAAAATGTCTGTTCATCCTCGTTGAAAACAAGAACGCATTGAACTCCCCCAAGAATCAAAACTCCCCTCGTCCACCCAGCATCATCTAGTCAAAAAAAATAACATCCAAAAAATACTTGACACTGCCACCAGCAAAAGTATAATGAAATCGGAAAAAGAGAGGAACACAAAAAACCAAAAACAAAAACCACAAACCTGTGAGCTCAGCTGCAAGAAAAGTAGCACGTTAAAATGTCATCGGGCTTTAAAAATGATTCCCCCTCTTTTTTTTTCCATAAAGAAAAGAGGAGCAAAGTAAAAGCAAGGATCGGATCGGTGGTGATTTCACCGAGACATCAAAATCACAAAACTCGAAGGCAACAAACAACACTGCAAAATGCAAACCAAAGCATAGCAACAGCAAAAGTCGACAGAAACAAAAAAGAAAAAAAAAATTAAAAAATTAAAAATGTTTCAAAACCACCAATAAATGTTCGAAAAATCTCAATACTGACAAAACCTGCTTGGTTTCGACCCTCGAAACAAAACTGCAAGCAAGTAAAGGCTTTCTCAATCCCGATAACGCACCCGTTTACCCTCTTGGCACTCTCGATCAGAATAACTGCATGCTAAAAACTTGAAGCCTGGATGTGGAAAAACGCTCAAAACCACCATGTCAATGCTCAATTCAACCATCAGCAAAAGGAGGAAAAATAACAAAAAAGGGGGGGCAATTAAAAAGACAAAAAATGCTTACAAAAAAGCCATTGGAAATGTACTCACCGAGCGGGAGTAAAATGTTGCAATAAAAATGTGATATGGCTCAAAATACAGTATGGCGGTGCTAGCCGAAATGCTGTGCCTTTTCTCTAGATCTCTGCCTCCAGTTCTGTCATGTGACTGATTCAGCCCCGACTTCCAGCAATGAGAGACCAGTGTTGAACAGCTGATGCTGAATGCTCTCCTAACGGCTCGGCTCTCTCCAAAAGTAAAAAGAGGTAGTCCTTATCATCCCACAGTTATGACTGAGCAGCTTGTCTGTTTTTCTTTCGGTTTCTTTTTTTTCTCTCCTTTTTTTTCCTTCTGTTTTAAAGATGCAGAGCTCACGCGGTGTCAGCGCCACGCCACGATCCGGGCATGCTTTTACTTCATTCAGTACAAGCACGGGTTGGGATAAAGAGCACGGTTTTTCTTACTGGGGGAGAAGAAACAGGGGTGTGTGTTATTTCAGCGAGCGGGGGTCAACGTAAAGCTGCATCGAAATAGCATGCAGCCCTGTCCTCGGTGCTTAAACTGTGAAAGCGCAGCACATTCAGGACGAGCAGCACACCGTTAACGGCAAACAAGCGCTGACCATGGTGCTGAAATTGGCGACTGTAGAACAGCTGTGTCCCTGGTGCTCAGCACGATGTAATACACCCGGGACCGGCAAACAGAAATAATGCATTATACTTGAACTGTAATATCACCGAGACCCGTCCACGGCGCTGGAACTTAGAGTGGTGCAGATATTAAGCCATGTTAAAGCATTTATTATCTTCAGCTGTGCACTACTATAGATAAATAGAATTTGGAGAATTGGGGTAAAACACGTGTGAACACAGCAACTATAATGTATCATGTATGTAACTAAAGTATAGTGTGGCACAAAGACAACTGTGCATTGAGTATTGCACAGCCCTGACTGTGTGATTGAAAATAACAAAGGCAACACGGTTTGGACAAAGAAATGACAGAAGAGCCTTTTTTCTAGCTGTGTGTGTGTGTTGCTGAAACTAAGCACAAAAGAAACACTAAAGCAAAACAATGGTGTTTATAGTCGTTCAACTGATTTTGTCATTTTACACATTATGTAGCCTAAAGCCTGGTTTAAACTGCCCGTGCTCATGAACTGTGACAAAGACAACTGTCAAACACCTACACAAAGCCATCACCAACCATATTAAGAAAAAATAAAGCAGATGTTTGTTACAGAGTATGGATTGTATACTGCTCCTTTAGCTCAGCACTGCAGTTTTACCACATTCCCTACATGGAGTAAGGAATTCTTAGATTGACACAGTGTGTGATGGAAAGTCTTCTGAACAGAGTACATGATTTGTTTTCATAGCTATCGTATCAGTAATATGCAGCCATGTCGCTGGTGCTGAATGCAAGTACGTATTGAAGGAAATGAAAAATACCTGCTGCACTGGAACACAAACTGAAATTCACTTTTGTTTTGTTTTTTTAATTTTAAATTAAAACCCAGATCTGAACAATACCTAAGTGCATCCATTATCTCACATCATATTTTTAAATTTATATATTTTCTTGGATAGTCAACTGGAGAGTGAAGCATTGTGCATGTAGATTAATATAACGAATGGTTGGAGAAAAAACAAAATAAAACTGTGTATAAATTATAATAAACGGTGAACAATTGTTGCTATGTATTACTTCCCCGACACAAATGATGACTTCTGAATGGCTACAGGGTATACATAGACTGAGTGAATGAATGAGTGATATTAGATTCAGCAGTGTCCTTAATTTAATTCATCTCTGTCTATGGTCCTAAAGCAGTACATTAAGATGAATGGGTTTTGAAATTATAGTCTTTTAACGTCTCTAAGCCCTGTCCATGGTCCTGAAACTGACTGAGTAGAGCATATTTAGGGCAAACAACTGTATAAAGACTGTGTATGGAGCTGAAACTGGGTTGCCTTCATCATGTACTTGATGTCTGTAATACTTCCTGTTTAAGTATGATATTGAGAGAGACACTGCATGAATTAATTCTGTATATTTAGCCATTTACTCATGTTTTTTTAAGATCGGGAAGCCAAACAGACAAATAGGTGACTCTTAAGATAGGTTTTCATGCCATTTAGATTCAACGTACCTCCATGACATCCTGCAGACACCCACTCTCTCTCACTCTCTCTCGCTTTCTTTCATTTGTTGAATAAATACACCTGAGAAATGTAGGTTATTGCTGATTGTGCCAGACAGAAAAGTAATAATGTGTTATTGATGCATTAGTGTCTGACTGCAGTTGTCAGACAAAATTCAGTACAAGTTCATGCAACACACAGGGCTGGAGACAACTGTCACCATTCATTCATCATAACTGTGGTTGGTGCACTGTTTCCACCTTAAGCACTGTCTAATGTAATTCACTTTTCAGATAACATCCAAGCCTTTGGGAGGCACAGTGTAAAATCCTTTACAGTGTCTAAAGGATATATTGGGTGTCCAAGAACGGTGATCAAACTTTCCTTAGAGCAAATTCTAGCACCTTTATTGCAGAGTGTTTTCACCTCTTCTTCCATTTAGCCATCAGAACCTCTTAAGTCAAGTTTGGAAACATACTGTAAAACACTGTGTTTTTCCCCCTTTTTTTTTTTTTTTTTTTTTTTTTTTTTTTCCCTTTTGTTTTTTTTTTTTTTTTTTCACTT
>VUQR01023437.1:0-24627 GCA_015108515.1 Hemichromis elongatus | reverse complement strand
GGCGGGGGGGATAAAAAGCTTAAATGGACAAACATAAAACATGAGACAGATGGAGAAGTTGAAATTGAACCCTTAGGATGCCATTAATTTTAAAAAACACCTGTCAAAAAGACTATTGGCCACTTCAAAGCAGCGCGTGGGCCAGCTGCTGTACAATAATTGTATGGTTATACCAAATGCTTGTGAGAGAAATCACCCAAATTTAAAAGTAGTTCATTTTGACCTGGGAGCATTTCACCTACACCTAATACTTCCAGTACTTTCATTTTTTCCTTGTCCAGCATTCATGCTACTCAACAGTCTGAGCATGAGTAGCTTATGATTGTTAAATGCCAACATCTGTCTAATTTGCACTCCAAGCAGTAGAAATGAAACCAGCTGTTTACATGACAGGAAAATTGAACTGTTACGATGCATTTTCTGTATTACTGGACCTCATTAACACATTTTAGTTTAGCGTCCTAATGATCAGCTTGGAAGCTTCTTTACAGTAGCAGCACTTCTTCCTCCTTACCTGTGTTATGAGGCTCTTTAGTTCGGTCCTCTCCACTTCCCATGATGCCTTGGCCTTTGCAAACTGTTGAGTGAGTTCCTGCGAGCCTTGTCTCTCTTGTCGCAACTCTCCGCTTAGATCCTGCAGCGTGACCTTTAGGTCTGCCAAAGTGCTACTCACAGCGCTCGACTGCAAGGGAAACACAAGTAATCCACATAAGAGTGTGCGAGTGTGCGTGTGTGTTCTTGCACAAGTTTCACTTCTTCCACCTTTATAGTTGGGCTGAGCGGCTGTTCGTCTGCAGGGGCTCTCTTTTCAGTCTGGTGGGTAGGGCTCGGCAGGTTCTCCTCTTCCAGTAGCAGGTAAAGATCTTTCAGGCTGTTTATCTAAAGAACCAATCACAGAACAGCAGCACCTAAGATCACATATTCCAATACTTTAGAGGAAACCTGCAGCTAAATCTTGAAGCTTGGAAATTTTAAAGAAAAAGTAGACATTACACACAGACAAGCTGCATAAAAATCAATGTTTCTGCTCAAAACAACGATAAACCAAACTATGGACCGGCTTCTACAGCTCACAGCCTCTACTTCCTCGTACCTCTAGGACGTCCTTCCACTCTGTGTCTTTCTTGCAGCCAAGCCTCCACTGTTTGAGGAAGCAGCGTAATTTGAGGCTGAGCAGTAAAAGGGCCTGTTTAAGGTGCTGCGACTCCTGGACCAACAGAGTTCTCTCCTGGCTCCACAACTTCTTCTGAAGCCGTGCCTGGAGACCCAGACTCTGCAGCTGGAAGTCCCGTCGGAGCAGGGCTTTCTGATGCTCCTCCTGGAACTACGAGAAACAGCAGCAAACAAAGAGTAGCTCAAACAGTCACCAAAAGCTCATTCATTCTCTCAAAACACCTAAATGATGTTTACTTATCTACGGTAATAAATAGTATATAATTTTAAATCTTTAGATCCATTGAGAACAGATCCCTGAGACAATCAACTGTACTCAAGGCTGCAAACTGACCTGTGTGAGTTTAACAGCAATTTCTTTATGACCCTGCCTCTCTTTTTCCAGATCCTCCTGAGTTCCTCGAAACGACTGCTCCGCTTCTGAGAGCCGAACCTGAAGGTCGCTGAGCTGCATGGAAGGTGGGATAGAAGAGTGAGGAGGCATTAAAAAAGGATGATGAATGAGAAAAATGGAAGCCATAATGGGAGGTAAATGTCCAAAAAAGTAAATGGAAAAAAGTAAGAAACAGCCAAGAGTGAGCATCCTAATCCATAACATGGTAGGTTTGTGATACAACAGCCTTTTAATCACAATTCAACTGTGGCGAGCTGCTGTAAGTCTACACACACACACACACACACACACACACACACACACACACACACACACACACACACACAGGCTTCATCTCATGCCCTCCCCCATGCCTCATTTGGCTGCTGAGTGAGTGCGATCCATCGACCTGCCTCTGTACCCTTAATGTCCTGTTTCACCCTCCACTGGGCTCAGCTTCCGCCCTCCATCACCCTCCACCGGGGCCTTCACCTTCAGCTAAAAAAACTACGCGGAAACTCTGTTCCAGCAGTGACTCACTGCTCTGAAAAGGTGGCAGCTGCCCACGGAAAACGCGCAAAAACATCAGAGGCTGTTAATAGCAGAGCAAATCTTGTATCAAGGTCTGGGAATAATTTCACAAACTCATCACACTTTTATTCTCTTAAATATGGTGATTTTATTCGCAATGCCATGCTAAAAAGCATTTTCCGAGTATTTATTGGCCTTTTCTTTATTTGTGGGATCAGTTCCACTCTCATAATAACTGGATGATGTGTCTTGTTTGATCAGCTGAAAACCATAATATAAAAGCAGCATGTTATTAGGGTTTTACAATTCTTGATCACCAGCAGCTGTGCGTACACACTAACTTAAGTACCCTGATGGTGTGACCTCATGTGTGATGGCAACAAACCAGGTAAATCTTCCTTCCCACAGTTGCCAACGGCTTGCTCATAGGAGACCCTCTAATTGTTGGGGTTTTCTCTCTAATACAGTAGGGTATTCCCCCCATAGTATAAACAGCCTTGAGGTGACTGTACTGGTTCTATATAAATGTAACTGAGTTAAAATTCTTTAGTGCTGGTAGGTGATTTTTAAAATCTATTTTTTGGTCAGTTGGTTCTCACTGCTTCATCCAGCTAATCTTTATGCTATGCACAAACAGTGAAGCAATTTTTTGGTTAGCCTAGCTTGTAGCTCCACTGCCTATACAATACAAACAGGTATTATTGTATTTTTTTTATTATTGTACAGAATGCAGTACAGTACAAAAGTCCAGACACATCGCCCATTTTTGTAAGATGTATTTTACAAGGAAACGGGAGCAGCAATTTATTGAAACGTGCAGACAGACATGGAAATATGCCGTAATATACTATATATACTATGTATTTGAGCAATTCTAATGAGCTTGAAAGTCAGTATTTGGTATGAAAACCTTTCTCTGAAGTCTGTAACTCGCTTTCTTGTAATTTAGCCTTCAGGAATAGTTCTCTGGCTCTCTTCTTTGAATGTTTTGCTTCTTTTTGGTCAAAATGATCTCGCGTGCTTCAATAACCGTGAGGTCTACTGTATGTTCAGGTATCCTGCGACAGTCTTGCTTTTACTTCAGTGTGTTTGGGATCATTGTCATGTTGAAGATTAAAGCTTTTTCTAATCAGCCACTGTGCAGACGATATTGCGTGGCAGATGAAAATCTGGTGGTACTTTTCTGTGTTGACAATTTCAGGACTTTACACAAGATTTCCAAACCATGACAGCGCCCCCCACTGTGTTTACAGATGGCGGTAGACACTCACTGTAATATGTCTCCTTCTCGTTTTAGATACTGATACTCAGTTTGAACTAAAACGTTTACATTAGGATTAATCACTCCTTAAAACACTGTTTTTGTTAAAACAGCAAAAAAAGGACCTCAAAACCACTTTAAAATAAACAATGGGGCGGCTCAAGACTTTTCACTGTACTGCATGATTATGCTGAAAGCTGGCTTCTCGCCTCGCCTCGTCACTGCTCCACTCTGTCTTTACTATTCGGCGTTCAATATTTTTCCGTCATTCTATTTTAGTCACCTCCTTATATAAAGAGGCAGACACACACAGACCTGCTTACCACAGAAACACACCACCAAAAAGTCAACCAGACAAAGGTGTTCCTGTCAGTACCCCGGCTGACAGTGAAGTCACTGTTTGTTTACAAGGCTGTGTTGCCAGCGTGAGTTTGACACAAATGTAAGGCACCAGTAACCCCAGGCTACAGTATGCGCTCGTACACCTACGCACGTGTAAAATGTAATCACAAACCAAACATATACAGTGATGAATAAATATTAATCTTTAAATATTATTACAGTTTTAAGGTTCATTCTTCATCTTGCAAACACTGAACTGACCAAAAGCGAGATTTTAACTTTACACCTGATTTTTTTTCAATCTTCCACTTTTAAAAGGCACCAACAATGATAAAAAGGATATCATAAATATATATAATAACAATAAAGTTTGTATCCTTTGTATTTCACACAATAACAGGCTGTTGGTGCTGTGGATCACACATTTTGCGTTTCTGTGTTTAGAAAAGAAAGTACAAAATCTGATATTAAAGCACTGGCTCCAGGCTCTAAGTAACTGTGTTCGCTGTCAGCCGCAAGATGGATCAGTTCTGAAATTTCAGGCCTCGTGTGCATCTTTGTGCATGTCACAATGTCACAGGTTGTGCTTTTGAGCCTCTCACCTTTGCACCATCTGTCTCCTTCTCCTCGTGTTGCAGCTGGCTGGTTTCCTGATTTCGCAACTCTTTGCTGTCTGATTGGCTGTTCTCCTCAGTTTCATCATTCGTCTCTGGCTCCGACTGGTCCCTAAAATCAGGCTGCTGCATGCATGCATGGGCAAGTTAATGAAGAAAAAGAAAACAAACAGAAAAGAATCATAGAGGAAAGAGAGAGAGGGAGAGATGGGGGAGGAGGAATTGTGGGGCAAAAAAAAACAAACAAAAACAAAACCAAGCAAAACAGAGGAAATGACAGAAAACAGGACAAACAAACACAACAATAAGAAAAAACAATAGAACCAAAATGGCTCCTATCAATGTGACAACATTACATAAAAAAAAACTAAACCAAAAAACAACAAATAATGACTTATGGGCCTCACAAGACAAAGAAGAGGATGTAGAGGAAGAAGAGCTTGGTCAGAGAAGAGAAGGAAAGAGTGGAGAAGAGAAAGAAGAGGAGGATGGAGGGTAGAATGAACGGCTGAGGGGCGCGACAGAAGGAACGGAACGGGACGCAGAAGAGGGTGAAGGATGGAGAGACCGGGGGTAAAAACAGCAATGGGAGGGAGAGGAGGAAACAGAGAAGGAGAGAGGGGAGAAAAAGACGAATGGAAGGAGAAGAGAAGGAGTAAGGCGGTTAGGATGAAAGGTCAGAGCGAAGGTGAGGAGGAGGAGGAGAAATGCGTTTTGATGCAAGAAGTGAAAGGAGGAGTTAGACAAAGGGGATGTGAGGGGTGCATAGGAAGAGGAGGGGTGAGGAAGTTAGAGGGATGACAAAGGTGAGGATGTGTGGAGCAGTGGCAAAAAGAAGGTTTGGTGAAGGGTGAGGAGGGGTGAGGTCAAGTGCAGAAATCGATCGGATATGGTGCCCGTGCAGAGAGAAAGAGGGGAGAGGAGAGAGGGAGGAAAAGGGAGATCGGACGGGGGTTGGAACTCAGAATTGGCCTCTAATGGAGTCTAAACATTGCACTTTTACTAGTTTCACTTAAAACTACAGCGGCTTCCAAGCAACACCTCGATCAGATCAGAGTAGATACAAATTTCTCTCCATGAAGGCAAACCAAAACATTCCAGAGGTCTCCATATTTTGTCTGCCATTAAGTCACGAAAGACTTGAATTTTAAACAAATGGGAAAAAATGGTAATGCAGTGGCAGAATTTACCCCCGACCCATCCTCCCACGCCAGCATTACTGTCTGAGTCCCATCAGATTTTATGTAATTTAAAATGTATTCCCAACAGTTGATGGCGGGAAAATAAAAACGGCCCATGACATTATGGACGGACAAGTCAGCCGAGGAAACCCAAAGACTCGACTGATCCCAGTGTTCTTTAAAAAATCGTGGATCCCATATTGGACTTTTTATCGGCCATCTGATAGTTGAAAATACATTTGGCGCTGAGAATAAATCCTCGGTGTGTGACAATCATCTGCGCGCCAAGAACTTCCGAGTGGAGCGTTTCAAATGAAGCATGATTGGAAATCTTCTTAGGGCGGCTTCACTTCGGCTGTTTGCAGCTTTCGACAAATCAGTTTGGACAACTTGGATTCTCACATCGTCCCTAATCATTTCAACAGCAGAGTTTTTCATTCTCCACATTTTGTGTTTGCGACAAAACCGGATCGCTGTGCAGTAGATAGAAACTAATATGAATAAAGTCATAAACTGAAGAGCAACTAAAACACACAGACAACATCAACAGCTTTTGTTTTAACAACTGTTCTATTTTTGGAGGGTTTCAAATTTTATAATCTGTTAAGAGATGATTATTCTACTTCTGGCTTCTCTCTGTGTATTTGGTATATATTTATTAAGCAGAACTTTATATAAACTTAATAATGTCACTATATACATGCATCAAACAGGCTCCATTTGAGGCCTAAAGCAGCAGCTAAATACAGGTTAGGAGACAACTGAACGGCATGCAGAGGACACAGGTAGCATCACGTGGAGAAGTTTACACTAGCAGCTCAAATCTGATTTCATTCATAAAGTCAAGGCCTGTAGGCCTCGAATTACTAAAGTTAATTTAAAAAGATGAGGCAGAAATTTTTTTTTATTTTAACTGTTGGGACGTTTCTGTTGTTGCATCTGATTTTGAGCGTGCCGTGTAAAGCTCGTTCTTCAATGTGAGGAGAAACTTAAGCAGCATGTTGAAATGGAACTGGGAGTGCTGGTCAGCCAAACTAACATTAAGCACTGAAAGAAACTGAAAACAACAGAGAAATAAACAGGAAAATAAAATGACAGAAAAGCTTGAAAAAACAAAAACATATGAAATAAAAGACAAGCATGACAAGGAGTGAAAAAAGGAGAGTGTTTCTTCTCTTTTACCTTCTCCTCTGCCCTGGTTTGTGGATCCTGGCCGTCTCCAGAGAAGGAAGTGGATGTGCAGGGGGACTCCCCTTCCACCTCAAGGTCCCTGCCACCCGCTGGGGTCCTACCCAAGCTGTCTACTTTCTCCACAAAGGACTGTAGCTGGCTGTGCAGGGCCTGAAGCCTGCTGGTCAGAGCACCAACGAGAGGACGGTCGGCCAGATCAGACAGCCCTGAGATCTGAGGACGCAGAAATAACTGAACACAGTCATTATGTGAGGGACAGGCTAGAGTTGATAAACGATAAGCTGCATGGGTTAATCTGCAGGTGGCTGAACAATCAATAGCAAAAAAATTCCAGAGAGAATGAAGCAGACATTTGTCTCCTAGGCTACAGTGTTTCACACTCCTGCAGTAAGCCTTTCATCTGAATCAAAGAAATGGAAAAACATCCACTTTGCCACTATTTAAAATGCTCATGAACTTACTGAGAAAAACAACAAGAGACAAAACAGAGGACACGTACCTGGCTGTGAGGCTGCGGTTTCTCCAGATCACACGGCTCTGCTGCCTCACTGTTGCAGACCTTGTGAAAGATGGATGGGGATGAAGAGAGGCAGTTAGACTCGGGGGAGGTCAGGAGCTGTATAGCTGTAGAAACCAAGCGAGCCTGGTCCCTCATGGCTAGCAAGGCATCATGGTCCTTCTGCCCCAGGCACAAAGGCAGCGATGTTGTGGCGTCAGCATTGTCCTCAATCTTCTTTTTCTGTTCCTTAATCTCAAGGGCATCGTTCTCACCCCCTACCGGCTCTCTGCGCTGGGGTGGACTGATGGAAAAACAAAGAGATATCGGTATAAATAGCTGATATGTGGTGCTTATATTTTGTAGTTTTTGTAAAATATTTCAATGACTATTAGAAGGATTTTCATGAAATTAGGTACACACATTCATGTCCCCCACATGATAAATGCTTCCCTTTTAATACCTGTAACATTGTTCTGATTCCTTTATTAACACTGTTTTGATTTGGCTGTTGGGACTTAATGTGAGGCCATCTGTCTGTCAGCTAAAACCCATCCCAAACACAGTAGCAAATTAAAGTGTTGCAACGGTCCAATCGAAGTACAGACGTGCACCTGAATGAAAAGCTGTGCCTTAGGTAAGCTGCGCAATAAACCTGCAAACCTCAATGAATTGAATCAACACTGTAAAGAAGAGTGGGCAAAAAGTCCTTCACAGTGATATGAGAGACTGATAAGGTCATACAGAAAATGATGAATTCAAGTTACTTCTGTTAAAGGTGCTTGTATAAGGAGCTTATACAGTTTTTTAATTTTTCACATGACTCTAGCTAAGCTTGATTGGAGAACATGTTACACCTGCTAAATATCAGCATGCTTGTGTTATCACTGTTTGCCAAATGCTCAGATCAGCTACTATTTAACTCAAAACATCGTGCAGCACTGGCTCATAAAGTCTCTTAAGTCCAGTTCCGTTCACCCAACGCCCAAAACATGAAACCCTCACAGGCTTGAATGATGTCACCTGTGTTTGCAGCAGCAGTGCCAGAGTGTGAGTTCATGGGCCTGCAAATAGTATTAATAGAGCATTTTGAACCATATCGCAACAATGTTACAGTGACAACGTGTTTCTTGTAATTGTAGGTGTGAGACTTTCTTCTTTCATATTTTTTTACTTAATGGACCAGTTCTACTTGAACAACATGGATGTTCCTGTGATCGTTTCCTTGTCATTATGTCTGATCGTCTGTACCGGTAATTATGATCAGGCATCCCGTGGTTTGTCACTATGTTATGAAACTTGTGTAGTTCAATTTTGGTAAAATTAGCAGAAATTCAAAGACAGAAATAAAAAAAAAAAAGACTCAAAATGCCAACCTTGGAGCGTTTTTGCAACTATTTTCACAGTGGGACACCCCTAAGCCCTGACGATTGAAAGAAAACGTGACTCACAATCTGTGAGTCTCTAAGTGTGCAGGCTGGGATTGGGTCTTGGCCTTGTTTTCAGACAGAGGCCCAGTCTGACGGCTGTATTATGACAAATCTGGTTTTTGATCTCGACTTTCTCTCAGTTCCACCCAAAAATGTTGAAAAGCGAACAGAAAAAGAGAAAATGTGAAATTACCTGCTGGGGAGGCACTCAGCTGAGTCTCCAGCCTCTGCATCCGTCTCCAGGGCCAGTCTTAATGAAGAGGAGGAGGATGAAGAGGCGGGAGAGTGATAGGAAGCCAGATCACAGCGCTGCAGGTTGGACAGAAGCACGCGATTCTCATACTGCAGCTTCTTCACCTTCCCGCTTAGTTCTCCAATCTGAAGCGTCGCCAGTCGGAGCTCCTCCTCCTGAGTCGGGGTGTCAGTGCTGATAAGCACCGACCCTTCCTGTAACGTGTGCACTGGACTGTCGTTGAGCATCCCATCTGTCAGCGACATTAATGAGTTGGGCGACAGCGCGGATGCAGGAGGTGGGAGCTCAGATTTATAGCGGTTTATCTCATTCATCAGGAGTTTATTTTGTTCCTCCATCTCAATGAGAGACCTCCTCAGCAGCTCTGCCTCTTCCTCCACAAACTGCAGGTGTCTCTGGAGCTCCATGACGTTTTCAGATGAAGCCCCACCGCCAAGCACCATGGCCCCTCCTGTGAGGCCGAGCCCTGCCCCAAGACTGCCGCTACCACCAGCGAGTTCCTGAGGAACATCTAAGGGGAAAAGTAATAAAAGTTAGACGCTAAGACAAACAAGGGCAAAAATCAAAGTATTTTTGGTATCTTCCTGAGTCTTTGCACTTCCTGTATGCTAACTGGCTATTGAATCTAGCCTAATCTTTACTACACAGCTAACAAGGACATATCAATCTCATCATCCAGACAGCAACATCAGAGAATTTAATAAATCAATTTTAAAAGCAATTTAGCAATATATTATATTGCTATAATCCAGTTTTTCATTGTCAGTAAAGCAGTATTTTATATAAGCAGTATGGCTCTGTCTGCCCTTGAATGCCTAAGAGAAAGCACACCTTCCTGCCCTTCTTTGCACAAACATTAAAAGCCCGAGGCAGGGAAAGCAGCACGGAGAGCCCAGAGTACAAAAAGGAGCAGGTACATTAGCAAATAAAACCCATGATGTTGATTGATAAAGATACACCTTCACCAGGAGCAGCTAAAGTGCAGGTGGGTTGCAAGGGGCTTGCCAGCACGGATATCAGCAAACATCAGCTCACGGATCTGGCTTGGCATGCCTCAGCTAATGTTATGCAATACGTCTTATTCTTAATCAAGCCACTTCCTGTGTAAGATTTCCAAATGCAAAATGTTTCCTGTTGATTTAAAGTAATGTCCACCTCCAGGCGGGTGTAAGATCAGATTAGAAATGAACCACAGAATAATGAAACAATGAGACCTTGCGGGCCCTTCATGTCGTCCATCTCAGCCCGTAGCCCCCTGTTCTCCACCTCCAGCTCCACGATGCGTCGACTCAGTAGGTTAGCCTCCTCCTCAACCAGCTTTAGGTGGACTCTGATTTCTGCCTCACGGGTGTGGGGGGAGTCGGCAACCTTACGGGGAGTTAAAAAGAGCAGATGTGATGAGCAGAGAAAAGAAATTCACCTTCTAATACTTAATGCTTTCATATTCAATAATGCAAACTGGCTCAAATGTCTCTGTAGTAAATCGTCAAGCATTTTCAGCCGTCCCATCGTCTCCTCACCTCCTCCACTGTGAGGGAGGCGTTGATGTCTCCGTAGAGCGACCTGTACTTGGCCAGCTCCTCCTTCATGGCCTCGCTGTCCTTCACCAGTTTGGTCAGCTTCTTGCACATCAGAGCTGATTCCTCTTTGGCAAAGTGGAGTTGACATTTCAGGTCTGAACTGTCCTCCTGCAGTGACGGGACAAGACGAAAAGAGAGCACAAAGGTGACGATGCTACAAAAAGTGCTGCATCACAAAAACACCAAAATGCACACAAGCGCGTTATGGGAATGTCAGAGGGCTATGTGGTTATTTGCGTATGAAATCATATGCATTAAAAATAAAAATTAATTCAGAGTCAAAAGTCCATATGACTAAATGATGAAAATAATTAAATCACATCAATTTAATAAAAGCAGCAGTTGCTTGAGTCTAAGATATGATTAAGAGTCTCCCTCAGGCCTTTCAGTGTAATTGTATAAATGCCACAGCAGTCCATCATATGATTCTAAAGTCATAAAAATATAATTAGCTGTTGTTAAGCTGTGTTATATGTGTTACAATAAATAAATCATAACAAAAGGATAATTAAATAATGCTCCATTAGTATAATTTATGCAAACATTTAAATGGAAGAAGTGAATGAAGACAATGAGAGAAAAAAAAAGAGTAGATAAGGTTCAGTGAGTGCAGACGACAGACAGTCAGGCTTGACGGAGGTTATACAGAGCTGAA
The DNA here is from genome assembly GCA_015108515.1 of Hemichromis elongatus. Classification (NCBI taxonomy): domain Eukaryota; kingdom Metazoa; phylum Chordata; class Actinopteri; order Cichliformes; family Cichlidae; genus Hemichromis; species Hemichromis elongatus. The sequence goes on along the minus strand of VUQR01023437.1, from coordinate 13,547 downwards.
CAAAGAGACACACACAAAGTCAAAGCTGCAGACACATGGAGAAATGCAGAAACACTCAGACACACAACAAGAGGTCACAGGTCGGATCACTTCATGAACAGAGTTCAACCTTGACGACATTGAGTTATATTCTGATGTTTATAAGTTTAATATTTTAGGCTCTGTATTTCTGTCAGCTTACTGTTAAAAAAAAAAAGGAAAAAACAAAACAGTGCAACATTAAGGCTAATGCTGGCTAATGGTGAAACCTTATGGTGCCTTTTTCAAGGCCTTTAAAGTCTCTTGAAATAACTATAAAAGCACAAGTACTGTATCATAACCCGATTCAATTTTCCTTCAAATAAAACAAAATAAAATCAAAAGATGTGTCTATTTGCTGTTATCCTCAATACTAAGCCTTGTCGACCTGAGGTGACCCCATGCAGCCATTCCTCAGACGCAGCTCCGTGGTTGTATTTGTTTTACGGCCTGTGGAGCGATTCCAACCACATTAAGCTCAACGAGAGCCGGCGAATTTATAGCCATTTATGGTATGTGGCTTGGAATGGGAGCTCAGGGCCCGGCTTGTGTTAGCAGCCAGAGAGATGGCGGTGTAGATAATTGCCTTCACTGCAAACACCTTCTGTGGTGATCTGTTAGCCTGCTAAGTTTTTATTCTCTACACTTTGTTTGTGCTCTTACACTGCTTACTCCTTTGGTCCCTTTTTTCACAGACGGGGAAATGATTCTTTGGGCGGTGTTTAAACTCTTCTAATGATTCGGAAGATTAATGAGGGGGGGATCGACTCAAAAACAGCAGAGTAAAAAGCTACAGAATCAAAAGGAAGGAGAGACTGAAAGTGTAATCTTGAGACATGAGCTGTATTCCCCAAGCAAACAAGAACGGAGTATGCAAGGATTACAGGAAGTACAAACACCTGCAGGACAAGATGGAGAAAAGTAAAGATGAGAAGGAAGAAGAACTGCTGAGCTGTCTGCTTCAAACCGCAAGCAGCCCGTTTGGATAGCTAAGAGTGTGATCCCCAAAGGAAATCGCTCAAAATAAGCAGAGACGCACAAACAACAAAGTCACGAGTTGTGAGGCCCAAACACATAAAGGATGAGAAGTTTCCTAAATTGACACATTCTGTGTCTATTCTGAAATCAGCCTAGGTTTAAAACTCAAGTGAGGGAAGTGTCGGGGTTTTTCTTGAGGTGACTAAAATATCTGCATTCATATTTATTTGTTGACCTGCTTTTAATTATTAACCACAAACCTTGGCCATCAAAATGATTCATCATAAAATGATTGTCACTGTAATGAGAGCATAACAATCCTTCATGGTATGTTCTATGTTACATATGCTACACTTTACAATATCATACTCTAGTGCAGAGTATAATTTATGTGTGGGAACGTTCATGGAGGGCAGCTTTTCATAATTATAGCAGTGCTGTTCTGTTTTTCCAGCTCGATCAAGGCTAATAACAGTCATAGGCCACCTGCAGTACATGCGATTACATTTCCAGAGAGGTGACAGTTGCCTGCGGGGATGCTGACACTAAAAGCTACACCAAAATATGACACCGGTTAATATCTATATTTCATAGCTTTAGCTGTTATCATTAGCTGTGGATGTCTGGACAGGCAGGAATGGAGCTTGGCTGTAATAAATAGGAATAATCAGAGTGTTTACAGATGCTTTTGGAAGCATCTAAAGTTTTACAGCAACTTACTGTTAGTAGCATTTACAGTATTCAACTGTATTCACAAAGAGCGGTACAGTTCTGTAAAGGTTTCCCTCTTCTCACCTCCGTCATTCATATTCCACTCCTGCTGATCTATGCCACTCGCTCTACTGCTTTAAGTGTCTTTAGCTGCATCATATTGTGTCTCTTATTGATTTGTTAAACATTCTGGGGGAACACACAGACGTGTGCGTGCGTGCTCGGTTCTTACCTGTGGGCCGAGCTTCTTGTCAGGTTTGTTGTTGGGTCGTGCTCCTCTTTTCTTCTGGGAGTTCTGAAACAAAGACACACGCAGAGCCTCATTAGTAAGACTTGACACCACATCGACTGGGAACTGTTTCAATATAATAAAGAACGGATTCAGTCTGAAATAAAGAGGAGGGAGCAGGGAGATAGGACCATTAGGAAAGTGTCAGCAGCAGACAACAACAGATTTAGATTGTTTTGTGCAGCAAATGGGACGTCACTTTTGGGTTCTTTTGCACTTTAGCATCCCCAAATAACAGATTTAAGTCAGCGTAACTGCATGAATCCACAGTCTGGAGACTTAAATTCTTAAATTAAACATAAATACCAGAAAACAGCTGCTTTGGTGACCATGTTGGACTGCCAGAATCTCTTAGGTTCACTAATTACCATGTTCTATCGTGTTTGTTTAAGTTGTACAAAAATGAACGGAGATTTGGTGCTATTATTCCCTTCAGATTATGTCAAAACATCCGAGTTAAAAACAAAAACATTCCATTTACAGTGTAGTTTTCCTTTTAAATTATTTCTTCTTTCTTTTAAAACCCATTCAGAGTTTATTAAGGTTTAAAGGTAGGACTGAGGTTGCTGCCACAAATTGGGTTTTCTCTACTACTACAAAAGCAGTCACAGTGTATAAATGTCAAGGACTTTAACTGTGAAAGGCAACAACAGAGAAAAAAAAAAGCCCTTCTTACACACATATAGAGCAAAATCAGACTTCCAGTCTGGACCGGATAAGGACGTTAGTCATTCCTGTTTGTTTTTTGTTTCGTTTTTTTAAATGGTGTCAGCACAAACATTGATGTTCTGTCTTCAAAAGTCCAGATGTCAACTGATGATGAGACACTAGATAGATTGGATACAAATGTGCCTTTTAGGCAGATTTAGGCCTGCATAAGCGTTAAAATTGGGCAAATATATTTAAAATACTCAAAACTTATTATGTTAAATTCATCATGACTGCCGGTAATGGGGACACTTTTCTTATCCGTCTGTGCTTGACATGTACCTCTAAGTGGTAAATTATCCAGACTATCTGTGTTTGAACAGATCTTTTCTTGTTATCTCATTTTGTACAAACAATACAATATTGTATGTACAGGAGCAAATGTGAGCCTTAATCTGCCACTGAAACTACATCAGAGAAGTATGAGCCTCATTCGAGATCCTTATAACCCACACACACACACACACAGAAATATGAAATTGCAAACACACTCTTTCATATGACATACTTCCTCTCCCTCTTGGGCTAAGCTTAGCCACCACTGCAGTGGTGATGTGTATCAATTCTGTGGAGATTTAAATCAACACTGATAAGAGCGTAGAATCACATCTGTGAGGTGGAAGAACAAGCGTTAGAATAAAGACACACACACACACACGCACACACACACCCACACACACACACACACACACACACTCATCCTCTGTTCGTCCAAGTATCTTCCCAGTGCATCAAACTATCATAAATCATCATCCTTCCCTCTCTTCACAGCCAATACCAATCATCACACATACACATGCACACACAGGACAGACGCTGCAGCGCAAGCAGCCAAGCTCATCTGGCTCAGACCGTTTCCATGGAAACAAGCTACTCTGCAATGAGAACTGCCGACAACAAAAGAAAGAAACGGAGGGACGAACAGAAGAAAAATGTGATAAAGGACGACATAAATATATTAACAAATGCGTCTACTTGGGTCATTTTTTTAGATCCAAATTGTCGTATTTAATTTTTTAAAATGACCAGGCTTTAAGTGAATTATTAAAATGCTCCACTGACATTATCAAGTATTTCATCTTATAACCAGGTGTATTGCAGCGAAGCATCAGCCTGAAGGACATTTATCTATTTGTCTGACTTATCCATCCCTCACATCTTTATGTAATGTCATTCCTTCTGTTCTTTCATTTTTTCCAAATGCTCCACTCATCATTCTTTAGGATTTTTTCCTGACTTTTAATTTTTCTTCTTTCCATGTCCCCCTTTACTCTCACAACCTATTTTATAACCAGTTTATTGAGTGCAAACAGTGGTTAAAAGCTCTAAACTCACTGATCGATAGTCCTGCCTGATAATGGAACCATTGATTCTGGCTGGAGGTTGAACAGATGTCAGAAGTGTTGGATCAGGTTTTCAGCCGAGCGGCAATCACTGAGATCCGCGAATTTCCAGCAACTGCAAACGTTGCTTTGTCTGACAAATTGTCATTGGAGCTGAAAATGCAGTGAATGAATATTTCCTAAAAGGTTTTCTGAGGAAAGGCGAGCAGCAATCTCCCGAGTTAAAAAGTGAGGCCAATGAGGAAAAGTGCCAAAAAGTGCAGTTCAGTAAATGGCCACTTAAAGCTGGCGTCGAGCTGAGTTCTGATATGGATTTCTCTTATACCAGGCAAATAAAAGGGCGCTGCTGTCCCCACATGGGAGGCAAAATGACATTTTGATGTTAGAGACCTTTAGAGTCACATCACTGATTACAGTAGCAGAGAAAGTAAAGCTGTATTGCAATACATCTGCTCCATTCAGTTGTCCCATTAGGTAGTGACTTTGTAGAACAACAGTGTGTACAATAAGAGGAGCGAGAATTCTGGCATATTTTATTATTTACTTCAGAACATTTCCTGTCTGCATACCTGTTAGTTTACAGTGTACCCGAGTTGTTTTAACCGGCTTTATTTGCTGACTGTTTGGAGAGCTGGGCAGGAGCGCGACAAGCTCGAAAGAATCTGAACTGATATGTTAGGAAACTGTTGCACATTTGCAACAATCCAACAGACTGTCAGTCATCTGTGTTATCCTCTGACTCTCTGACATTACACAATGAAAAAAAAAATAGCAAACTAACAGTAAAAAGTGACAACTAGATGCCTGAACAGACCAGATTATAGAAAGCGATAAACCGATATGTCAGAGGTTCCTCTCGCTGCAATTTGCATCAACACACAAAGACCTGACCAAACTGTCAGGATAACAGCTAAGATGAGAGCTCAACTATCTGAAGCAGGAATAAAGAGGTGAAGATGTCAGCCGTCCATTTAAATATAGGAAATATATATATATGTTTCCACTGATCATTAATGCAATGACGTTAACGTTAACTAGGACAGTGAGAAATACCTCAAATATAATGATGAGTCAGTATAAAAAGACAACCTAACATATTTCTATTCCTGTTCCTGGCAAGCTGATTCATTTGATGTGCACACCGTCATTTTCACATAAGCATGCTTTGAAATGTTCATTATTATTTCATGTAAAAGCACACACACTGTGCTTGAGCCTGGTTCTCATGTTTCTCAGCCTGTAGGTCTACAGTTACGCTGCAGATACGGTAGCAAGTCAACTTCCATGTTATCTGATAACATATTTAATAGCGTCTGACTGCAGCCTCTGCTTTTTCAGCAGCGGCAAAGGTTGTGTCAGGATTTATTTTACAATGACCCCACCGTTGATCCTCTGCAGCAGAAATGCTGATGAAAGGGGCGATGGAGACAGTTAAAAACAATGTGAAGGGGAAATGATGACATATCCAGAGAATGTCAGAAAGAGGAGCAAATAGATGGATTTTCAAAGTCAAACACTATTGCCTGAGTAAAGTTTGGGATGAAGGGGAGCAGATCAGGACAGAGAGGGAAAGAGGAAGAGATGGTCGGTGACAAAGAGACAGAAAGCAACAACAGTGGCAGAGGAAGAAAAAGGGAACATGAGAGAGAGGAATGTTGTCATTCCTCTGTCATGGATGAAGAGTCACAGCAGTGTAAACTTTTCTCCCTCCAATCCAATCCGACCTAGAGCTCATTCAGCCATGGCGTATGGTACTGGGTGGGTGGGATCGAACGCAGTGAGACAAACACCCCGAGGAAAGTTGGGAAAGTCTGGAAGAGGGTCATGAAAAATGTTTGGCAGCTAATGAGGGATGGCAAAACTTGAATAAAGCAATGCAGCAATTTATGATGTGGCAAGTACAACATCTGTAAAGGGCAAATGAAAATTAAAAAAGCGAGCGAATAAGAATGAAATAAAATCGACTCTATTGTGGCGTTACTGTAACTGAGTGCTCAAGAGACCGGAGAGAAAGAAACTGACATGCTTTCTGAGTGGAAATGGTTTTTACAGCGAGTCAGGTTACGGCCCGTCACACAGGTTAACTGACAATACATGACACTGCTCCCGGAAACGGGAGCAAGAGAGGAGACTGCAAAGAAATCGGAGTTGCTTTCAGTGTACAGACTTACTTAAACCAACCGGGCATGAAACCCTGGGCGTGAAACAGCACAGAGAGGAAAGGACTTCTAGAAAGAAATGGGCTGTAAGGACGCGAGTCTAACTTTGTCTCTACACCCACAAGCTGACAGCCTTTTGCTGGTCCCGCTCTCTGGACGTATTTAAAGGTTTACGCTGACTGCACACACGTCATCTGTGGGGATCACAGTGTGTGTTTCTGCTTTATCGTAATAATGTTGGTCCAGGATCAACCTTGCACTGACCAATCACGTGAGTGTGATGTCATAACGTCGCAACGTGGGGAAAAAAAATAAAAACAAATAAAAATCCTTTGTTTATATAAAACTCTCTCCTGGAGCAAATGGTAAGCATTCATTAGTTTAGTACTAACTGAATGCTCATACAACATCCCTGATCAGCTGCAATGTTAATCATTATTATAATGACACAGGATAACCAAAAACAAAGCAATGATTTCTGGATACGGACATTATACATAAAAATAATTATGCATAATACTGAAGGTCTGCACCAAAACGCCGCAAAGGCAAATTTTAAATCACAAAACGTTTATGTCGCTCTCAAAAATATTGTTGTCTGAAGAAAAATAAAAAAGTCTTTCAGTCACTGCTGCAAATAATTTACTCTGAAGGTAGAAATAAGATCAGATTGCTCGAATATCGAGTGAACGTGTGTGTTTGTGGGTGCCAAGGGGAATGTGCAGGTTTCTGGAAAGAAAATTGATTTATTTGAAGTGGATGAAGCACCAGACTCTCTCTCTCTCTCTTTGTTTCAGGCAGAAGAGCAGTCTCTGCATGAAAGAACAGGACACTGGCGTCTCATCATCACCACCGCACACCCGGGAACAAAGACTGGCCACAACACAGCACATAACGAGTTGCATAACCCGGGTGTGTGTCTGTGTGTGCGTGTAAGATAAGAATGGATGGTGGTGCAGAGAAATGGAAGAGTGACAACAGGGAGAGGAGGAGATAATTAGAAAGCACCATCCCTCCTAGTGTTAACAAAACACAACGAATCCTCAGCGTTTGCTGCTACAAATCATTAAATCGGCTCATTAATGAGCTTTGAAAGGCAATTAATCTTGTTTTTTTTTATCACTCTGTTTTGGGGACATAAACTGCCTCGCATTCTTAAACAAGCAAAATTAACACATCCTGCTCAAATCTCGCTGTTTACCGACTGAAATAATCCAATAATGTCAACACCTAAACACAACTGTGTGCTTGTGATGTTGTGAACACATCTGAACATCATATTTATAGTTGAAAAATCCCTTCGCTTAATTCCTAGGATGCTCAAGCAGCGTTAAGCAGCTCTTGCCGACTGTGTGCAGACAGAGCAAAGCCGCTCCAAGCACAGCGGAGCTGAACAGATAATACGAAAGCAACACCAACGTTTTCCCAATCCCCAGCCCGCTCAGCTCATTACTACACGCTCACACTGTTTCTCCACACTTTGCAGTATCTCTCACACCCTCTTAGCACACATTTCATGAAAACCTCACAACACCCTGCTAGTCCTGAATTAGGAAATAATAAGTCCATTTGCTGTGAGCGCGTCAACCACAGAGCCACTTTGTCTGCTGTGGTTATGTCCAGAAATGAAACCAACTTAAGCATTTTCTCCACTTGCTTATAATTTTCAATCACACTGGTGGTTTTACAGCATATGATATTATAAACATTTATTTATGCAATTAGATGGTTTTAGTTTGAGTTTCCATTTTTTTCCAATCAAAAATATGTAAACGGTGCAGATAATATTTTTAGTTTTACACAGTGTTAGGAAATTTCACCGGTATAGGGATAACATTTTCAGGAGATCCAAAGAAGGAATTCAGGAACATTTGCTGTCACATATCTCGGTACTGAAAAGAAATTTAGATGAAGAGATCTGTTGACCAGAAATACTGACACGCAGCGCTAAATGTATCCGCCAACGGAGAATTGTGCTTTTACATCTTTACTCGTCTTTATAGATGAGAAAACACAGTGAGGTCCGGGATCATCACTAATATTAAATGAAAGAAGCCTGGCTGGCCTTGAGGCCTCAGCAGATGCAAAGAGAAGACGTCTCGAGAAACCTCGAGGTCAATGGCGGCGTCAAATCGGTGGGGTTCAGTAAGGGTTCGACTGTTCCTGACCTTTCCACATTTCTATAATAGGAAGATCTACCACAAAAATCCTGCACACAGATTTTACAGCTCAAGTGAGCGGGGTGGGGTGGGTGGGGGGGCTGCTGCCTGAATCCGGCTCCAAAGTAAAGATGATTTGTAAGTGAAGAGATAAAACCTGCCAGAATAACTACTAGTAGTAGTACGAGTGGAAATTTCTAGATCTGGGCACGTTAAATTTTAAGCTGGAAACATCAACTTTAAGGCAACGTGATGAAAAACAATCGTTTATTTCGTCATACTTGCTCATTTCCTGCTTCATTACCTCATTTTTGCTCTTTTACTCTTCGCATGGTTAAATGAAATGCGCAGTCAACAAAGTGCGCCAGTAATGTTTGCTATAATGAAATATTCATTTCTGACAGCTGAAAGTTAACGGTGACACATTCCTGACTGTACTGTAATCGCACAAATGACTGGTTTGAGTTGTTATGAATGCATCTATTGAATTAAAAAACATCTATTTTTTATATAAACAGTGTGATGTAGCCTCTACTGCCTTAAACTGGGATGCAAATTTCACACAATCACACAGAAAAAAACACCAACAGTGAAGAGGAGGAATGAAAGTGGAAAGCCAGTGTAGTTAGGGTTGACCGAGCTTTCCAAAACTATCAGACTGGCGCATTAACAGCAGAAACGCACGGATCCAATTAACGCAAACAATGAAGTCGTTCATTTTCAAAATGTAATTTTTGTTGCGTGATGTAGCAACTCGGCTTTAATCAGAAAAGGATTCCTGGGAAAAACTCACTTAAGGAACGTCTGAAACACCAAAGCGCTTCAGTTCAGAAAGCCGGCAATTAGTTGACGTCAGTGTGGACTTTATGGTCAAGTGTAAAACAAAGGTGCCTTTCTCTAGCTCACTGCATGCTATCTCTGCTCTCACCCAGTTATGCCCTGCTTTCAAAGTACAGCAGGGAAGGCAAGAGGAAGTAAAAAAACTACACAGAGGAGAAGCTGATAAATGAGAGCTGTATGTGAATGAACAGCCTGATGCCATCAAGGTGAAGAAGACAAAGCAGGTGCCTTGTTATCTTCATAGAGGTAAAGAGAGATGTGGAGGAGGATGTCTGGGTGATAGGGTCGTGACCCTGGCAGACTGAGTGAGACAAAAGGGTACAAATATCACTTTTTTTGTGTAGTTCTTCCTGTCTGCTGTTTGCTAAACATGCAGCAGGGGGAAAATGCTAGATGTCACGGCAAAGCTCCGTCTGACTGCTGTGTTATGTAGCTAATAAATTGTCTGGTGAGCGTATGTTTCTATATAAGCACATTAAACCTCTTATTAGGGAATTTGGCTAAATAGTACAATTAGGATTAAAGACAGGATATCAATCAAATTTCCAGGGGACTGTTGTGCCGTGAAGAAAACAATGGGACTCCACGGTTGCTTGTAAATCCTCAATCATTTAGTTTTTTTTAATGCCTAAACAGGTGACCACCTGTATTTACAGATGTGTTTACCTGAATTTAATCCTCTCATGAGAAACAACGATTGGACACATGCCCATTCCCACTGGTGAGTTCAGTTCCCCATGAAGAGCCTGTTCCATGTATTCCCACCACGTGACGAGTGCGGGTGGCAAAAAATAAATAAATCTGGCACCAGCATGACGAACTGGAAACTGGCCATCGGCAACTGTGGGAGTGGCTTCTGAAAAAAATACCAATTCTTGGTGGATTCAGCAAACACGTGGCCACAGTTTTTCTTCCCACAGAAATGACCCCAAATCCTGCTAATAAGAAATGTGGGTTGGCTCTCAAAAGGGACTGAAGCTGGCTTGGCACCAGAACTGGCACCAGCACTAGTGTGTGTTAGTAGAAAACAGTTTACTCAGAAACACCTTCTCTTACACACGCACAAACAGAAAAATTACCTAATCTTTTAGTATGTCACAACATAGCTTAACCACAATTGGATGCACACACCTTTCCATTGCCTCTGCTGATGAATTGTTTTGTCAAACATCAGTGTTAATTAATAACAGCAGGTCTGATGGAAATTTCCTCCATGCAATTAAAATGATCCAAACCCTGCTGCGAATTAGTCAGTGTTTTCTGGGAAATCACCTGAAGCTGAGCTGACACACTCTCCTCCAGCTGCTGGAGCACAATTCGACAGCTGCCCAGCTGCAAGAGCTGTGCCATTCATGTGCTGTTCCTTTTGAATATTACTGCTTAAATGAAACAGTTGTGTCGCATCTTAAAATTTTCCCACCGTGTCTGTTGTCGCGTTTCGCTGTGCAAATTAAGGCTGACATGATGTAACACAAGAGCGATTCAGCTCACATCCGCCTGTGCGTATCATTGAAGCTTAAGCCAATAGAGTGAATGGTCTATTAGCATTGCATTAGCATAGCATTAGCAGAGCAACAAAGAGCTGCAAGACAGATAGAGCTTGGATATGATACTCTGCAACACCAGACTGTACAGAAGAGAAAAGCAGCCTCCTTCTCTTCAGTTTACTTTGGCTCTTCACAGACAGACACGCAAACACACACACACACACACATACTCTGAAAAAGGCAAACAAAGGATCAAGAATCGAGGAAGATGAGGAGGAGAGAGGATGGAGAAGGAGGGGCAGAGCAAGGAGGATTTGTAGGTCTTTGTTACTAAAACTACTGCTGAATTCCAGCCACTTCCATTACAGGAAAGCTTATAGTGTATATGTGCCGTGTTTGTCTCCAGACACTCTGCTTATTAAGGCAGTGTGTTAGTAGGTGACCTTGCGCAAATGAACAGCCTTCAAGTGGTATTGATCTGAATTATTCATATGGGTACAGTGTGCGTATTGTGCCTTTACAGTGCCTGTGTGTGTTCAGCTGCAATATGGGTGTGCATAATATAAAGTCCAGCCCACTACATGTGCCAGTGAAGGGATCTGTGTGTTTTTATGAGTGTGTCTGATAGAGCTGGAAGCTGAACAAAGCAACGTCTGCAAGCACAGCCTAAGAGGAGCACTGGTGTGTGTGAGTGTGTGTGTGTGTAGTAGACAGCAAACCTTAATACCAAATACCTCTCTCACCTCCTTCCTTCTTTCTCTTTATGTGTCCACAGGGTCCTAATGCCTTAAAAGTTACCTTATTCCATTTATTATCAATTGATACAACCAATATTATTCAGTTAAACTGTGCACCTGAGGGTCTTGTTTTCTATTTCCTACTGTGCTCTTATTTTGGCTTTGGAGTAGAGGGGCGCTTTTTGGGCATTTTCTGGATAATATTTGATCGAAATATTAAGACACCGCTAACAGCCACAGTGGAAACATCCAGATTATCCTAATATATTGTAGTAAAAACCCGCAGCTGTTGTGCCACTGCAATCTGGAATGATAGTTTCTAACTATATAATATATAATATAACTACAGATCTGTACACAATACAAGGTTTACAGCTGTTTGGTTGCCATTATAGTTTAATTTTTTGTGTGTGCCCACTGTAAGCAGTTTGCCGTCTGCAGTGATGTTAGAATTAAATAAGACATCCAGACAGGTGCATCACAGACATCAGACTCTTAGTATTTGATCGTCTGACCTCCTCTCCTCCGAGAAGCAAATCCAGGAAACTAAGGATGCAGCATCCATTTACATCCCCCCGCCTCCCGACAAACGCCTCAGCAGCCACAGACCATAATATGTTGCCTTGGCGATGGCTTTTGCAGCCTGTCGCTAAGGCACCCTGTTGGCAACACATTAGTGAAAAGACAGAGAGACGAAGAGGAGGACGGAAGCGGGAGAAGGAAATGTGGGAGGGGTGAAGGGGACGGAGGGCAGGATGAATGATAAGCTGGTCGGAGGAAGAGAAGAAGGAGAGGAGGAGGAAAGGAAAGAAGGTGTTTCAAAACAAATGAGAAATAAAGACAGTACAGGAAGTCCAGACGCTTAAAAGGCTTTCGACAGCTTCACCTCTTCAAACCCAAACCATGACTGATGACCAACTAAAACTGCGACCTCCATTCTCCTGTTTATTTGTTGTCATTTAGTAAGCTGTTCGCTAAGAACGGCAGACAAAGAAACCATATATAACTAAATAAAGACCATTAGCAGCCCATTCCCTCTGTGTACGAATATAAAACGTGACATGATGACGGACTGTCAGCGGAGAGAAGCAGAGGCAATGAGCAAAAGATTTACTGGTATAATAAGAATAATATGACACTGTTTAGTATTTCTCGCTGAACTTTAATTCTGCAGTCATAAAATTGCATTAAGGGAAATAAGACAAAATTACGAGCGTCTCATTGCAAGCTGTAAAGCGTTTCCCTGCCACGCTTCTTTTTCCTCGCAATCATTTTTTCTCTTCCAATCCGTCCTTGCATTCTCATTGCAGAGAAAAAAAACTCCAGCGATAATATTTCTCTGGACGTAATTTAAAAAATGGCCGACCAAATGCAGGGCGATGTGAAACTGTCAGAAACTTGATTCGTTGTTTAGCACAGGGAGCAGCAAAAAACCTTTTTGTAGTCTACGCGGTGCAACATGTTATCCAGCATGCAAACACGATTCTGAGGTTTGTGACTCTTAATGATGACTTGCCTTGTAACTCATTGGCTTATGTTTAGTAGATGATTGCAAACAAATGATTGAAGGTTGATGCTTTTTTCATTTTTTTAAGAGCATGCTGTGCAGTCGCTCTGGGACTGCAGCTGGTTCCTAAATTGTCTTTGCAGTTTTAGTTACACAGCAACATTTTCTTTCTTTAAGAAGCCATCTTTGGCTGCTATTGATCGGGTCCGATGCTTAAAAAAATAATACTGGAACTGTTTTAATTGTTATCTGCTATGACTTAACTAACTTGAACACCTGTCTGTGATGGTAGAGTCACACTAAGGGAAACAGTAGTTGCAAGCCGATAGGTTACTGTCCTATTTTATACCTTAGTGTGACTGAGGTGTTAAGCTAAGAGGAAGTTGTTGTAAGTACAGGCTTTCAGTTGCTTTCGGTTCTCGTGTGTTCATTTGCCATCTTTTCTGGTTAAACAAGCATTAAACATCATCTTTCATCCCCCTTTTTCTCTGTGGCAGGCACCTGATCTGACAGCAAGTGTTAGCTCAGAGTCACAGAGAGAACCCATATGTGAATGAGAACACACACACACACACACACACACACACACACACACACACACACACACACAC
>VUQR01023436.1:68975-79613 GCA_015108515.1 Hemichromis elongatus | reverse complement strand
CTCCCATATTGGTCTATTTATTTATGTAAACAGCATCTACCACCCCCTTGTTTCTTTTGAATTTTCTCAGTGTGATTAAGTAAAGCAATTTGCCAACAGTATAAACAGACCAAATAATAGTGTAGCAGGGGCATGTACTTGTAATAATAGTACTAATATAATAATAATAATAATATGCAAAGTAGCTTTTTCAAACTCAAAAATGCAAAACTGAATATAAAATGGAAATAAAATGTTAAAATTAAACCCTAGCTGATTCTCTCCTTGACAGATGGGTTGCACTGTTATGCACGGAGTTATTGTTTGTATGGAAGATTTCCTGTATTTTTCCATCTGGTAGGGAAGCTAAATCAGTCTGTCAGAAGTGCAGAGGTTGGTCGGGATTATTCATGATGGAAAACTTTTATTCGATGACCTCTTCTCTAGCACAGCTTCAGTGAGGAAAATTTGTCACTTCCGTGTGACACCAGACCAGAGGTCTGTCTGACAAAGCAAGATTTCTACTTATCCAGATAACTTCAGGGTTAACCCAAGGTTTTCTCACCTATGAAGGCGAGGTGTTGCTGCCATGTTGCTAACTTGACCTTCTCTGGAACAGGTTATGCTCCAGATTAGAGCTCAACAGGTATGAGATCACTACTGACCAGTTGGTTCTCTCAAAAACAGTCATCTTGCCTGGAACACCCCTTTGGACATCTATGAATATTAGGAGGATCTGAAGTTTTTTAATAGAGTCAAATGTCTGTATTTTTGTGGTAAGCATCATATTTATTCTTTACTTTCTCTCAGACCCTTAAACACCACCAAGGCTGCAGCTGAAATAATAAAAACTAGAACTGTCTCTTAAATATTAATTTCATTAAATATTTGATTAGAATCCATCAAATTTTCTCATGTCTTAATGATAGAATTGTGACATTGATAAAAAGGTTTATTTACACATTTGGCATTTTACCAGCTTTCTTTGGCTTCAAATAGGCTAGATTTCATTAGTGTGTCGAGTTTTACCAAGTGTTAAAGTGCTCATACATGCATACAGGGCTTTTAATACCAAACTACAATACAGTGCTTATCCACTCACACACACTCATGATGCTGCCTTGTCTGCAGCAGTGTTGCTTCCTGTTTATACTATATGTTTATCCTCTTCATATAGTATAGTTTAGACTAAGTTCGTTCTTAAACTCATCGTTTGTCCTGATGTTACGATAAGTGAATCCAAATAATAAAAAAATACCACAGGCATGTGCAGATCAATATAGAGTACAGAGCCCTGTTCTATCCCAACTTGGAACATGCAGACACGTAGACTGTATCCACTGGGATCACATTATTGTTAAAATGCTCAGTATATTTAAGAAATATTCTTTTATTAAATATTCATATTGATTACACATGTTACGAAAGGGCATATTTAAACCACGCCGTACCATTTCCAACCCTAACCAAGTCGTTCTTGTAACCTAAACATAACCACTTGTTTGTTTGCGGTGCTTTTGAAATGACACGCCACACAAAACGGTGTTCTAAAAACCAGACAAATCTAAGAGTTTCTTCCCACTGAAGAAGAAGCTCACAAGGGATCTTTTTTTTATTCCTTGCTGATATCTGTTTTCATTTAGAAATTCAGATGCTTGCATGTTTTCTAAAGTCACCATTGTCATGGGAATAGAAATGGAGCACACTCATGCAGAGAACTAAATGTCAACTGCCTCCCTTGGGTAACTGATTCATATGGTGTTTGAAGACTGGAATAGAAAGGTGTTTAATAGACCCACATTGGACCAAAGTTAAAGTTGGTGGTAGATGGCCTATTAAAATGTGTCACACTAACATTTGGCCAAAACAGTTCTAATGTTATTCAATACATTACAAAAACAAGTTAAATGTAAATTTAACAATAAAAAGTGTTCTGAGAAATATAAAAAAATTAAGGATTCCTGTTTCCTCACTTCCTAAATGTTAATGTCTTATATGAGTTTTTCTTTTCCATATAGGTCTATTCAGCATGAAATTAGATGAATATACATGATGTAATCAGTGTTAATCTTACAATCTTAGGTGAATGTCCTCAGCTGGAAAGCAGGAAGGACAGTGCTACAAGCTCTGCGTCTCTTTTGTCTCATCTGTGAATGAGACACAGTTTGTATTATGTGTCATTGGTAAAGGGATTAGGAGACATGATTTATGCTCGAAAGACATTTATCTTTCAAAGCAAATGAGTTTCTTTTCTCAGAGGAACAATGGGGGACTGCCTGACTCCTCCCTTAATCTTTGTGAACAAAAAGAGCTCACCAAACTAGAACTCAGAGTCCATGTAATTCAGACCCTGATTAAACCACTTCTTCTCATTTTACATTAGCCTTAGTTTCTAGTCCCTCATTAAGACCATGAATCACAGTTATACAAATCAATCAGTGGCCAAAACAATGAATCTGATAGATTTGTTTTCATTGTTTGCTTTAGATACAGACAGCCAAAAGCAAAAATCTTCTTTAAAATAGAAGATTTGTAGAAGCAAAAGTAAAGAGAAAAATGCTTTCTTTTGTTCTTTTTTTCTCTTTGTCCAGAGAGCCATTTGTAGACCATAAGCTAAAGGTGCCTTTCGTTTCTCTGAAATAGGCAGTTGCAAAAGCTGCCTACTGTTTACTACTGTCCCTTTTGAAAATGATTTGCTGGAATTGGTTTCTGACACAGCTCCAAGGTATTTTGTTGTTAACATCCCAGATTCAAAAGCGTTTGTTTTTCCCTTCTTCCTTCTCCATCACAGATCACCTGCTACACTCTGAAAGCACATGCTGTAACCCCTGTTTGAACTTTGGTCCGTTAATATAAGGCCGACAGGGTTGAATGAAATGTTTTCTTTGTACTGTACATTACGTTTTTTTCACAGTCATCATAGGTTCGCCCATAATCCTGATGAGCTCAAGGGAATATGAGAGTCAGAAAAGTCAATATGACTGGCATGACTTTCAACCTTGGTGGTGGGGCTTGGCAGTGGGATGGGGGTTGGGGTTTTCTTGGCCGTTAACACATGGTGTAGTACTCAGCCAGGGAGATTAATGGTTCTGACTGCATCAGCCCAGTGACTGGGGATCAGAGGATGTAATTGGGTTGAGACCAAATATGGGCATTCTAGACAGCTGCTCATAGCAGGAGCCAATCACAGGATCTCATCTCTGCCACGCTTCCAGTTGTTCACCAACTCAGGTAAAGATAAGAGATTCTCTTATGCCGTAGAGAAGCCGCCTTGAGACTGTGATTCTGATTACTCTCATGTTGAAGGAGGTTCTTTCTAAAATTAAGCATCAGCTATTTTAGAAACTTCTCGTCTGCTGTGAAATAGATTCACTGGTATTATTACCAGTAAAGAACTACTCACAAATATAATATTTTACAGATATTGTATTTTTATAATGTTTGCAGCATTAGTGTACCATATTTAAAGTATATGTATGTACTTTAAATATGCATATTGAGATTCACCCAGATCCTGGTAGTCTCTGTCCAGTGGTGCTGGGTCATGATTGCCCCGAGTTTGTGTCGTGGGACTTAAAGAGTAAGTAGTCTAAGGAGCTGTAAGGAAAAGGCGTCTGGACTTCTTTAGGTTGCTTGAAGACGTTTCACCTCTCATCCGAGAAGCTTCTTCAGTTCTGAAGAAGCTTCTCGGATGAGAGGTGAAACGTCTTCAAGCAACCTAAAGAAGTCCAGACGCCTTTTCCTTACAGCTCCTTAGACTACGATGACCTGGATGACTGAGAACCTTCACAGACATAAAGAGTAAGTACTGATATATGTTTGTGGGTTTCAGGTAAACTTGCCTCATGACACCTTACATAACTAATATTAGGTCAGCAACTCTCAGGACCACCTCCAAGGGGGGTACCCTCATAAGATGTTAAATACCTGGGA
The DNA here is from genome assembly GCA_015108515.1 of Hemichromis elongatus. Lineage (NCBI taxonomy): Eukaryota > Metazoa > Chordata > Actinopteri > Cichliformes > Cichlidae > Hemichromis > Hemichromis elongatus. The sequence goes on along the minus strand of VUQR01023436.1, from coordinate 75,701 downwards.
CTCTCTGTTGGTTGTTTTAGAACTGAAACCCCGTGGATGAGAGGTGAAACATCCTCACAAACCTAAAAGATATTCACTGGCCTTCTTTTCAAGCACTTGAATTTACTTTACATAAGCTGCATTGATATAAGCACCTATTTGTCACTTATATTAAAAAAGAGAGAAAAAAGAGTTCATTTACCATGTTACTGCAGAATTCCTATTAATTCTCCTCCTTCCCATTCTCTCTACTCCAAAGTTAAAGCTTTTTATGTTATATATTTCTCCATTTACAGGTATAATAGATACTCTGTAGGTACACCACATGCTATTCTTGTGTTGAAAGAATAGTAACTTTGTGGTACTATAGACTATATATAAATGACATATTAATCCTTAACTCAAAACTAGCCAACTTGAAATGAACTGGTCCTGCTCTTTTGACATTGTCATGCTCTCCTAATTTCAGCAAAGTCCCCACTCTGATCCCAGCTGTAGCCAGACAGAAATCATGTAAATTTATTGGTGACATTGAGATGGTTCTTTGCTATTCAAATGAGGCCTGCCTCATCAGACACTAAACTGTACCGCGTATTGGCTTGTAGCGGTAACCTCCCCGCAAACAGCTGTGACCCCATGCAGGAAGTCAGACATCCCACTTCCTGTGGCAAGCTGTGCCACTGGCTCTCTTGGCTGAGGATGGCTTTCTAATTGGTGTCCTCTCACCCTTTTACTTTGAGATGCTCCTGCCTGACAGGTCCTGGCAGCAGGAGAAGACGTCCTTGGGGGGGCCTGGGAGATAGTGGTGGTGGGGGATCTGAGAAAATGCCAGAGCCCAACATTTTCGAAAATGTCCCTCAAAGTCTTTTCAGAAAGTAAACTGAGGGGGAGTTTTAGTAGATATAAAGAACACAGAAGAAAAGAATCCATGTGAGCCTGTCAGGGGCCACCTGATATTGATGCAAGGCAGATACTTGAAGCAAACTGAACTTCATTTTATCACCCAATTGCCTGCTAGTTTAAGAGTTGGCAAGCAATCAATCAAATTGTATCTTCGTATAAGAAGTTGAATTGGGCATGTAATGGGAATTTTTGACTGATAAAAATCATCTAGTTTTGCAAGGTGAAATACATGTAAAAAAAAAAAAAAAAGACTAGTAATGATGTGTGTTTCTTTCTACCATATTTTGGTTGAAGTATTCAGTCACATGTTTTTTTGATCCAAGCTAAATTCAAACTTTGAAAAGATGCACAAATTGCAGAATTTAAGTTGTGATGTCGTTAGTAAAAGGGGGACATCAGACAAGAAGTGGTAACGGAAAAGAAGTGCAGCAATTAATTGAAACATGAACAAACACAAAAGGAAATACAGCACATGAGCCAAAAGCTGAATTTCTAAAACTGCGACAAGCTTGAAAGTTAATATTTTGTATGACTAAATTATTCTTCAACACAGCTTGAACTCTCTTTGGCAAGCTTTCTTGTTATTTCTTGTAAATTCTCCAGTCTTCTCGAAGGACATTCCAAAAATTTTCTTTGGATGTTGTCTACTTTTGTTTTGCTCTCTTGCAAGACGATCCCGCATTGATGTTGGGGTCTGGGCTCTAGGGAAGCCAGTCTATGTGTGGTTCTCTATGCAGGTATGCTTTTACTGCAATGTGTTTTGGATCACTGCCATGTCGAAAAATTAAGCTGGTGCCAATAAGACACTTCACAGATAGTATTGCATGGTGGATTAAAACCTGGCAGTACTTTTCTGCATCCATTGTTCCATTATTAAGACAAAATGCTCACCACTGGCTTATATTACCACCCCAAACCATGACAGAACCTCGACCATGATTTAAAGATGGCTCTTGACATTCAGTGTTGTCTTGTTCTACTGTCCTGACTGTCCTCTGCACACACAAACAATAACGATGTAAGAAACAAGTGGAAGAAAAATAGAAAGAAATGGGGGATGCATCAAGACTTTTGCACAAATAATGTAGAATATAGATAGATAGATAGATAGATAGATAGATAGATAGATATTGTGATATTGTTAGCAATAAAGGGTTGTATTTAGGAACACAGAAACTCAGCCATTAAGTAGCAGATACTGTACCTGTATAAAGTGGCATAGTGTGTAAAAATCACCAACAATCTGTAACTGATTCCCAAACCTCTTCTGACATTAGCGCTCAAATTGTTCACCAGGAGCTTTATGGCATGGTTTCCATGGCTGAACAGCTCCTGTAGATGTAATGTGTGTAGTGTGTAGTGTACCTTCGCCAATATAATGTGGCACTATAGATCACATTGCATATTGTTTGTGCATAAAGAGAGTAGTCAAACTATGAGACGGCTGGTTGAATTGTAATTTTTCATTGCTGTGCTTGTCACTGACAGGTCCAATGAGTAGTATAGCACGCACAACTATTTGAATGTAAATAACTCTAAGGGTGTTTCTATATTTATGTAGAGCTAGACTTGGGAGTAGGAAAGTATATACTGTAAGATGTTCTAAATCTGATGAAAATTGGTTTTGTTCTGCCACGTTATGTAAAAGCACCTTGCTTATTTATGCACTTGTTTAAGTAATTTAAGTATTTGTTATCATTCCCATTGAAACATTTAGAAAATAACTGAAAAATTATTAGTAAAGCACTTTAATGATGAAGATAGAAAGATTGGTAATTTACAGTGCAATATCTGCAGTGCACTGTTGCACTTTAATTGGCAGTCTTATTTGCATTTAGCTGTGCGGATCATCGAGGAAACAAATACTACCCACATAAATATAAAAGGGTCACTTTCCTTCACGATTTTCTAGTTGCACTTTCGACTTCAGATTCAGTTCTGAATCTTGCAGCCTCCGGCAATTCTTTGATGATTTCGTTATAGTGGGTGTCTGGTGGAGTAAGGAGAACCATCTGCAGCTAAATGTCAGTAAGATCAAGGGGTTGGTGGTGGATTTCCGACAGACCGAGAAGCTACTGACACATGTCATCATTCAGGGTGAAGAAGTGAAGATGCTGCAGACCAACAAGTACCTGTGTGTACACCACCATACCGGTCTGAGTCAACAAAAAAGAGACATTGCATGACTGAGGGCAGTGCAGTTTAAAAGAGAGGTACTGCATATGGAACAGACTGCTTTTCATGTTTAATCCAGCGACTGAGCCCAGGGCACTTCAGTTTATGGCTGTAAAGATGGGCTGAACAGTTTAAATAAAGACTGCATTGAAAGAAATAGAAGGTTTTACCTCCTATTTACACACACCATCGGCAGTGGAGCTGTCGTGTATGGCGCTTGCCTGCTCATCAGGATCAACTTTGGGTTCAGTGTCTTGCTCAAGGACACTTGAGCATGAGGATCGGAGAGAGATGAATTGAATCACCAACTAACAGTCTACTACCTGAGCCACAACCACCCACCTTTCCACCTCAGACAGCTCCTTCTTAATTCTTGATTTATTTCTGCCGTAACTTCTGCTGCTCTTTCTTCTCTTATTGCACATTTAGCCAGACTCAGATTCAGAGAATTTATACATACCTACCTGGAGTCAATACTTTAGAGTCTGTTTTGTATCTTTTGTGTACCTGATGTTTAAATTATCTGCTTTGCTCTAAGATGTGTTATTTTGCGTTTCAGTTCTTTAAAGTTGCCCTATGGTAATTATAAAACATCCGTCTTATCTTGTCTTCCCACGGATAAAGCACAATATTTTCACTCCAAATGTTTGAATTCTATACAGAATCCTATTGTATAGGGAGAGATAGTGAAGTAAGAGTTAATATAATAGAGGAATCCAGAGTGTGGAACATGCAGCAAGCCTGATATCCATGGTTTTGATACAGAGCGCACGGGCTGTGCTTTGAGACTCTATCTGATGGTGCACAGAGGAAAGGAGCACTATCTATATTGTTAAAGCCAAAGCCTGTGGGCATCAAACATCGAAATGTCAGAGTTGGGCTAAATTCAAAGGATAAATTATTCATATGGCCCTAGTAAATGCTGTGCGTGAGGTCACCTGCAGGCCTCACAAGCAAAGGAGAACTTGACAGGGAGCAGCACACAAGTAGTCTTCCAACCCCTGTTCGGAAGAGGGGGGTCATCACTGAAGCAGCTGTTCAAGCAAGCAGGGGAAGTGACCTGCTCACTAAACCATAAACAAGTGTGAAGAATATGCAAAAAAGGCTTCTGCACTGTACGCCGAGTTGGATTTGGCAAGATAGCGTGTTCACCTTGGGGAGGTGATGAATTGAGATGAGAGAGGCATGCCAAGTCAAATGCACTGATGTCACTGCAGATTTAAGGAAGCATTTGATCCCACTGATGTACCTAACAACATGACAGGAGCACTTGCCACCGCCTATCAGATGACAAAAAAAACAAAACAATCTTGGGTAAAATGAAACAGGATGTTGTGGTTTGGGTTGCACTGTGAGTACGAACGCGTGTGAGAAAACATCAGATTTTGTTCTTTTCTTTCAAGTGATATTAGGTAGCGAAGATGCTAAGATGATTACATGCACAACATGACACAAGACAGGTAACAAGGATTTCATCTTAGAGAGCCTCTACTGGGAGACTAACTCCAGATACACGTAATGGCTTATGGATATAGAGGTTTATAATTGATTTTTAGTGTTTTATCCTTAGTTCATGGGGCAGTTTTGGATATAAAAAACATTTCCAAAAACATATAGATTTAAGAGAGAGTCTATACAAAATAGCCTGACTAATTAACACTCATGTACAAAAAGCTTTCATTGTTTTCCAGACATTATTTGTTTAGATTAATGATTAATCTAAACCTTTATTTTGTCTTCACTGACGCCTTCTCCTTCACCGATTAGTTCACTGGTTTACTTTGAAAGCTCCTCTTTTCTCCCCGATGCAGGCATGCTGCTCATATAGTGTGTGCGTACATCTTGCGCATATTGAAAACTGTTGTGCTCTAAAGAGACGTTTTATTGAGCCAATTAAACCCAACAGACAAAAGCAACCCCTTCCTTTTTTGAAAGACCCTTTTCTTCAAAAAACACAGATTGCTATATTTCTACCACGTCTCTGTGGCAGTGACAAGGAAACCAATGTTGACCTTCATTTAGAGAATTGAATGACAATACCGGAGGGGGATGAGAAAGTGAGGGGGCAAAAGAAAAAAGGAAAATCAATAGCTCATTTTCTGCTTTTTTGTATAGGGATTCTGATGTTTGCTGAGATAAAGGTCGACAAGCCTGAGAGATCTCTTGCACCGTCTCAAGTTGAACAACCATGAAATTGCCATTGTGTCCACGGCAATTTAAATCTGAGAAATCAGATCTTGCCCCATAGCCTTTAATGTGTCTTTTTGTGCATTTATGTTCAGTGTGTTCATTCTCCTGCAGAAAGTAAGATTTATATTACTTCAGATTTATTTTTGGTTCATATTTAAAAATGAGTGAGAAAAGAAGAAAAAGAAAAAAAAAAAAGACAAACAAATGAGCATCGCTCCTGTCAAGATTTTCAGTAATAATGGGCTGGAGCGAATATCAAAACAATTAAATTACAACAATGATAGGGAAATTATGTGTGTCAGTAAGTTCCCGTTGTATTTTAACACATATGGATGAGAAGGGTTGAAAAAAGGAAAACAGAGAGATTCTGAGAGGAGCATCAGCTGGTAAGGTGTGTCTAAGCTGCGAACATGATACGAGATACTTGAAGCGAAACATCAAAAACACCGAAAAACAGCTTGGATGGGCGGACCACCAGATGTTTAATTCTGATATCGCGAATTATGACTGATGAGGGGGTGTCTGTGAAGCAAAGCCATGGATGTAAGTGGAACAGTTTGCTTCTTGACTGACGTGGCATTTAGCAGTTGTAAACACAGTTGAAGTAGTACAAGAATAAGTGCATGAGATCTGAATAAAAGAAAAAAAAGACATTAATTGGAAACTAAGAAAAAAAAATGGTCCCCTTGTTTAAAAATAAAGTTAACGGAACAGAATACTTCAACATTTAATTTAAATTGAATCAATTCTACAGATTCCCCCGAAGCATTGTTCTTTTCTTTTGTGCAGAAGAGAAAGTGGCTAAAAGGCTTCAGCAATAATGATGATCCTCTCATTGTAAAAATAGAATCCTACTTCCCTTTTTAGAAGAGCCGTCCATTCCTCACCACATGTTGCCCGTTGTGTGTTCTCACAATAATTTTTAAGTTACAAGAATGGTGTGATTATGTCCGCAGGAGGCTTGCTCTTCCATCCTCACTTCCATCATTTCCACAATTCAAACAGAACAACTGTCAAGTTCACTGCCTCTGGTAATTATGGTGTTTCTTCTCAGCGAAAAAAAGGCATGTTGAAATGGGTCAGAAACCCCCAGCTCGTGCTTTGACCTGCCGTTCACATAGAGACCGAGGAATCACTAGTCAATAAACAGGCTGTTCAAAACATGTTGCAATGTTTTAATTTGTAGTTTTTAATTTAATACATAATTGGTTGTCATGTCATGTGTATTGAGGCAAATGTTTCCAACAGAGAGAGAAGTTGTAATGTTACATCCAGTTTTTAAGGGTTTGTATACACCAGTTGTATCTAATCATTAATTCAAAGGTAATCTCTAAAATATAATTTCATAAAGAAAAAATATGAGGATAACGACCAAAAAAAGCACACAGAAATATATTAAACTCCAGCCAGAAAAGGTAATAAGAGGCCTTTTTTACTTGTTTTTTTTTTTTTTTTTTTTGTGGGTTTTGCCCCCCCTTT
>VUQR01023436.1:39493-58411 GCA_015108515.1 Hemichromis elongatus | reverse complement strand
GGTATATAAAATTTTTTTTTTTTTTTTTTTTTTTTTTATTTGACAGGGACCAGAAAAGAAGAATATGTTTCTCCCTGACTGTTGTTGTGAATTGGCATTGAACTGATGAAAAAGAAACAGAATGTCAACAAGTAGTTACTGTAACAGGGGACTAACCATATAGCTGAATACAAGGACTGCTTTCAAAGTATTTCTTCTTCAGCGCTCACCAAGTTCTTTGGCTAATTGATTTCATGGGTTGAATTTAGCCTGTGGTGGGTACAAAGCTGGCCGTTACATACAAAGAATTTTTTGAAAATGCCTTTTATTTCCAGTTTTCAAGGACGATGCCTTGCGTGTTTTTGTCTTAAAAATAATCCTTACGTACATCAGGCTAGAGGCTAGAAAAATGGCATTCTGATCATTTCTACACAGGCCTGGCACAAAGAAAGAGCGATTTGAATTTATCACTCTTCCATAACATTATTCTACTATAGTTAAAGAGGTAATATATTGAAAATGTTACTGTTGTGTGTTAACTCCAACATGACCGATTGTGGTATATATGTATTACTGAAATGCTCAAAATTCAAAAGATGGGAGGGCCACTCTCACCGTGTCTGGTTTAATAAAAAAGGGAAGTTGACCAGGTACAGGCTCAGCCAGCGCTTTAAGATCAGCATCTATCAGAAATCACTTAGTTAACTGAATGTAATATGTTAAATCAGCTGTTTTGCCAGCACTTCACCTTCATTTTTCATGAATATTTTAATCCTCTTATAGATATTAAAGGTTAATCATGACACACACTGCTCAAGCTTTTTAATTCAGCTGATTTGATGTCATTAGCATATTTTATTATACTTGAAAATCAAGAGATATGTTGTCTTCACAGCACAACCACTACAAACATGCGTATTTTTACTTTTGATAATTATGCATTTGCAATTTGCCACTAATACAGTTTTATGTATAATGAGGGGTTTTTTATTAAAGTTTTACTGCTTCTTAAAATAAACAGTTAAATAAATTTCTCCAGCATTTTTTATTGTCACCTAACAGTAAATAATTTTTGGCATTATGGTAGATATTTTTTAACTGCAGAGATAATAATATTTTACAATTCTTCAGCCAGGAAGGATGTCCATGTAGAGCACAGACAAGCAGCACACAGGGTATGCTTTGATCTGGTACAATTTGCCTTGTTAAATTCTTATTTTAATAAGTCATCCCTGTTTGCCTTCATGTAAAAATCCCTGCACACCACAAGTTTATAGTATATGTTACAATCTATAAATTAGCTTTAACTAAGCTAAATTCTGACCAAACAGCCAGGAAGAATTTAATGCATGAAATGAGAGCGCCAGGAGTGACTTCTCAAGTCCAGATCCAAAACATTGCCTCTGCTCATCCCTGAACTAACTGCTATGTCAATGAATTGCTACAAATGAGAAGGATTTGCTGGCGGTCATTTTCAATCATCCTGCAGCATCTGTCTCACCTACTTTATAGTGTTCTCAATAATAAAGCCTTGTTTCAGGAGGAAAAAAAAAGAAAAGAACCTGTCCTGTTCCTGCTTTATGTGATACATCCTGCATCCAATTACAGGCCATATTAGGGTAATTTTCTCACAGTGCTGCATTTGCATTCTGTATGAGACAGGCGACAAGGATGTCAGTCATTAATCATTGCGCAATGAGGGCTGTCAGAGCATTGTCATGCTTGTCAAATGTCTGCTCTCTAAACTCCCTCCAGTTATCAAATCCAGATCTCTGACCCACCTGCAAAGCTTGACAGAGCTGGAGGTGACCTCTTTGGAGCAGGTAAAAGCACGGAGTGGTGGAGGTGTACAAATGTGTGTATTTATCTGGTTTCCCTTTCCTTCCTTTTACGCTTGCCCTACGCCAATCTCTCTTTGTATGTGTGTGCGTGTGTGTGTGAGTGACTGTTTTGTTGAAAATCTCCATTACCTAATCACTGTGTTTGCTGCTTGTGTTTTTAGGCTTTTCGTAACCAGTAAAAGAATAATGGGAAACTGGTGATTGTGTACAAACATAAAGAACAACCTAGTGATTAGATAGTGCCAAACAGTGCTATTTCAGCCATGGCAAAACAACAAAAAATACAATTTGGGTTTTTGCAGCCAGGTGACACTAAATATATGCCAGAAGCACCAGATCTGAGAAAATGAATTGTTTGCACTATTCGAATCAGCTTTATGTCACCTCTCCTTTTTGGGTTCTCGAAATAACACCTTGATGTCCATTATCTGCACGCATAATTGCTATATTGATTTCCTTGTTGCTTCTTTCTTTTCATCCCACCATGCTTTCACTTGCCATTGTGCCAAAGATGTTTCTGAAAGTAAAGGTTGATTGCCAAGTGTAATACTGTTTTGGAAGGACAAACTGTATCATTGCTTTTGCATATTTGGCCCTAATTACGACATATCACACACATTTAGTGTCACTGCAATCTGTTTTTACAAGCCCGCTGTAGTATTTTCATTTTTTTATGTCCATTAAGATACATAGATGGATAGATGCAACACAAAGTAAAGAGACAAAACAATCTATTAATGCTTTCACTGTCACTTTAGTAATACAGCAGCAATACAACAACAAATAAAACATCTAACCCTGGAAACTGATTATATATTCAAACCTCAAACACACCCTGCGTTAACACTGTTGTTTTGTTTGATCTTCCGGATTTCAAAGAGGAGGGAGAGGCATCCTACCATCGGATAGACCCTGACAATAAACTCCATGGAGGAAGAGCTTCAGGGACTTGCTGCCTTAACTGCAGGAAAGCTGCATGTGTGCGGAACACGAACAGACTTGTCAGGCTGCCCTGTGATACTGTCTTTAGATGCGCACAAAGAACTCGCAGTAAAAGCAGTTTCACTAAAGTACTTCCTTACTGCGAAAGGGGCACAGTGTGAACTTCGTTTCTTTTCATTACCCATCAGGCAAGCCAACCCTTGAAACATCTTTTTTCTACTGGGTGCCACAACCCTGAGAAAAGGAGCGCTAGTGATAGATGTTATTAATCAATTGAAGGGAAAAAACACAATCCTTTTTATTTATTTATTTATTTATTTTTAGATACGTTTAAAAGCCTAGTCAAGTGTGGTCTGCATGATCTGAAACGCTTTACTCCAAATTCAGAATTTTAAATAACTCAGTAGGTGTATTACTTAATACTTGCACAACAAATAACATTCGTATCATCAGCAGCTGCAGTTTGTGCTTAATACTAACTAGGAAATAAGATAAACCTCTATTAGTCCCACACGTGGGAAATTTGTTGGGGCCACAGGAAGTGGACAGTGCAAAGTTACAAGCAGCAAAAAATAAGAATAAGATAAAATACAATAAGATAAAATACAATAACATACAATATAAAATACTACATACAGTCAGAAAAATTACACTTAGTGGTATTGCAATATGTATTATAACAAATATTAGCATGAACAGCTGCCAAACTTAAATGGGAACTGTGATGGCCAAACCCATGCCACACTCACACAAAAGGCAGTAACGCCTATGTATTTTTATTTTTTCATTTGAACACAATAACTTTAGTTTCCAATAAGTTTATTGACCTATACATTTGTTCTATCTGTAAGGGTGCACATTTAGTTTACTTACGTATTCATAACCAGTTTATTATTTTTGTTTGTTTGCTACTAATGTTCTTTACTTGCTTCTTACCTGCCATGATCCCTGGGAGTTGCCAGACAAAAGGTGGTGGCCAGGGTTTAAAGCCATCAAATACAAAGAGGGATAATTGGACCGCACCACCACTTCCTGCTGAAGGGGAGAACGGGTATTTTCTTTCATTAAGAAATATATATATTTGATTAGATATTTGAGTTCAGGGTTCAGTGGGTTTGATTTTCTTCTTTGGTCTTTAATTTATTAACAAACTAGACTGTACTGCATCACTTTGTGGTTTATGATGTGTTTTTGTTTAGTTACCCCCTACAGCCGTTATGTATACCCTTGTTTTTTTTGGGCACATGTTTGGTTTGTTAAGTTTGGAGTTATTTGCCTGAGTTTAGTTTTGTTTCTTTGATGTCTTTTATGAGCTCAACATTTATTATTTTGTAGATGTAATTCTTGGTTAAATAAGCGAAAACCCTATTTATTTAATAATTTCTGTGACTCCCGCTTTTTTTTTTTTTTTAACTTGGTCCATCAAAATAACCCTATAACATACTAAGTACTTGGATTGTCAAATGCACTGAAAAAACAGGTTCAGACAAAGTGTTTCTCTGCAGAAACAAACAGACCAGGCACTGACAAGAAGTCTCTATAAAAAGTGAATTTAAGCTCCGACTGTACCAAGGATGAAGACGCCACAGTACATTAGAATTAAGTATGTATTAGATTGTAATGCCCTGCATATAATTTACTGTTCACTTAGACTTTCTTATTTTTCTTACTGTGGGACGTTGGGAGGGTTGACTTTTTAAAACAATAACAAATATTTATATTACAAGGCTGTTAATTATGATCACACTGAGCCAATGTCTCTAACTTCCCATATAAAAAAAAAAAACTTAATGATTTGGTTTATTTTAAAGCAATGCAAATAATTTTTAACACTAGATCTAAGTTATTTAGGATTTTTCTCAGTAGATGAGTATACGTATAATTTTTGTAGATTTTTGTAAATTTACTAAAAAAATCTAAAAAGAGATTAAACAAAGATGTATTACTGTTGTTTTGGTTAAATTGTGGACTGATCCTGAAATGTGCATCAAAATGTGCAATTTATTTGTGGTCTTCAAAGGAATGCTCTACAAATTTGCTGCTTATCTGTTGTTGATGTTATTTCTTTTTACATGGATGGTAGGATGACTTTAATGATAAGATTATAAGACAGGCAGTATTTGTAATATAGGTATGAATTTTATAGTAATTATTTTGCACAGTCTCGATGACATGTGATAATCGAATGAATAAATATCAAGTATTATTATTGAATATATAATTTTGGTAGATTCCTAATAAATTGTTTTAGGTGGATTAACTTGTAAAACTATGTGAATGCTAGATCTCAACACAGTAGGTTCTCAGATGTGACCAAGTTTTGCGAGCCAAGTATTTTAAATAAAGACACACAGGCAGCTGCACACATTTAATCTTGCTCTAATGTCTACTGATTCCTATCAGTAATTGCTCTCTAATGGCAGGTGGAGAGGGTGGGATCTGGCATCACGGCAGCTCTCCGATGTCCAAGAGAACAAGGTCCTTGTTAATTACTACCAATTACCACAAATTTTGGCTAATCATTTGAATCCTCTGCGATGGTGATAAAGAGTCTTGTTTCTGACCTTCTTTCAAAGTGTCGCACAAACACTCAGCTGAGATCATACTGAATTCAAATATTCAGAGAACTTCCCCATAAAGTTAGCACCAGTGTCATGGTGCTAATGGGTGACTTTTTCTGCTTTACTAATAGAGAGACTGTAAAATGACCATTCCTTTATTTTTTCCCCATTGCAGGAAAAAAGAAGGGAACCACACAGATTTCTAATCATTTACTCTAGGTTCAGAGCTATCTACCTATGCTGCATAGAAATAAAGTGAAGGGTTTGTATGAGATCTTAGCAGAAACATTTCCACCCTGACAGAGATGCTGTTAATGGTTTTGTCACATAGGCAGATGCATCTGTTGAAATATGTTATCAGTACTTTAGTTTTTGTCTTTAATTTTATTTCTTAATTTAAATGTACAAGCATGGATTTCTTTCACCTAAATTAATTACCTTATGTCTCTGCTGGAGATCCTCACAAGTAGAAAAAAAACAAATGATATAGCAAGTTGCTTTTCTGTTTTTAAGCCTACTGCTTTTGTTGTTTTTTGCTGTTAATATTCTTAAGGCGTCCCAAGACAGACTTCTTTTCTCTGCGAAATCTTTTACATTACCTTCACATGAGCCGGTGGATTCTCTCGCCAACGTTTCTCTTTTTAAAAGTTGGATTTTGTCCTTATACTTTTGTTCCAGCCACCTCTTTTTCACAGAGAAAAAGTTCTTGTTTTATCCAGCTAGTGACCTTATTTTCATAGCCAGCCTGAAATCTTTGAGTATGTGTACACTCAGACGCCCCTTGGATGTCGTTGGCATGTCTCCGAAGCAATTTTCTCAACTATGAATAATTCACCAGATATTATTCCAAAGGTCATCTTATAGTAATTAGTACCCTGCTGTTGACTAAACAGCCTCTAGGTACCTGATGGCCAGTTTAATTACAATTTGAAATGAGTGTACTGTTTGACAATCTCTATATGTTCTCCTGACACTTCAACAGATGACACCTTGAGAACTAAGTAGGCTTACAATAAGTTGGTGCTTGTTAGCAGATGGGAATGAGTGTGGGGTGTGTGTGTGTATGTGTGTGTGTGGCAAGCATTCAAGTCACTGTAAGGATCACAAAGTTCTTTCTGTTCAAATATGCAGTAATTACTGGAAATGCAGATTTGTGTAGTTGGGTATGTGTTTTGACAGTGCAGACATCCTTGGGACTTTCACTGTCTCATTATTAGCCAATTACCATGGAAAACTAATGGGGCAGGTCAAAGCCAGCTCTCTTAAGGAGATTGGGGACTGAACATATGCTGAAGATGCTACAAGATGACACAGTCCAGGAAGGCTTTGAAGTCTTACAAGCTACATGACATGACTCTTTGTGTCACACAAGTTAGGAGTCAGTGCCAAGAGATCCTGTCATGTCCTGTTGTTGTGAGCATCAATAGTGTACTGTATGCCTGAGGTTCCCCTTCTGAGGTCTTGTGTATTCATGAAAGTATAGTGGATAAAGCATTAAGCCTGAAGGGCCTCAGGTAGAATTCATAGCCCAAGGGGATTGTTGAGGCTGTTTTAGAGTTTGCCTTTGAGGCATCAAAGTTCTCATGGATGGATAGATTGAGAGGTGAGTACTTGGCTGATGGATGAATTTGTAACAGGGATGGTCAGATAAATGGAAGACAAATATACCCAGTATAGCTGGAGTAAAAGTAACAACAACAATAATACATTTTATTCACTTATCCTAAACCTAAATTAACTTCTTTACTTCTATATGCGTGTGTTCGCAACTCTCATAAGAGGACCATATGGGGTCTTCTATGTGGAAATAGTAGTTCTGTCTGCTGTCTTATTTAGTGCTTTCTTTATCTTCTATGTGCAGTTTCAGGAAACTTCAAAAATCATAAAAACAGTATTTTATGTGACACGGGTGGAATGAATGAAGAGTTCTAAATAGATGCAGTCAGATTACAACTTAGACATTCCTGGTTTATTTACTGGCTAAAGTGTGTCCAGTTGATTTTCCTGTGTCCTATGGCCATTGTCAAGATATTGTTCAACAACCGATTAACAAAATAGATTGATAGAAAAACAGATTCTTCGAATTCTGTGTCCAGATCTTTGTGAGTCATTTGCAGTCACATGTACACATAAGTATGCATGTATTATTGTTACAATGCTAATTCTAATCTTCTTAAAATTTGCCCCTGACAATCAATTATAATTTCAAAGTAAAAGACAAAAATACAAACCAACAGTTGCACTGGGTCTAATGCTGCCACTAGGTACAGTCTGAGATGCGTATTTGCAAGTGATCAACAACAGTTGCTGCAACTATTAGAATTGTTTTCTCTGGTTTCCAAGTCTGTCTGTAAATTAGGCAGCAAAATAATATATGGAAAAAAGTCTCGTTGCATTTAAATTCAGGCGATTTTGCAGTTTACATTTATGTTAATCATCTTCAAAGCTTGCTGAGGTGTGAACTCTTTTCAGAGTTCAAGCTTAACACACAAACCTGAGAATAAACCCATTTATGTAAAATAATAACTTTGGTCTTTTCCACTAGTTTAGCAAACATCTGTTGTGTCTTCTCTGTCAAAACCAAATCATTGCACAAGTGAAAATTTCACTGTGCATGTACTGTATTTTTTCTGTCTTCACTACCTGTCTGCGTGTCGTGTGTCAAAAGTTGAATTATTTCCTCAGAATTGCTAATTTCCAGAAAGGAAAAAAAAAAAAAAGGGTGACATGTCACTTCCCATTTAATCGATCGTCTATCATTAGCTTGTATTTGTCATAATATGTGTGATATGATGACAGTATGCTCTCACATTGCTTCACTGATATACCACTGCTCTTAGAAAACCTTACCAAACAATAATTAACAGTGAAGGACAAACATGATCCATTAATTCTTCAAGGACTCAATATTTAATGGCTCAAGTAAAATTCAATGACAGGAAAAATCATTTCACCATGTAAGTTAATTTTTTTTTCATAGATTTAAGTGGGATATCTTACAAAGGCATAACAACACAGACTGTATAGCTTTAACTAAGAAATACAGATTTGCTGGCAAGCACTGAAGCCTTCTCTCAACGCAAACTTGACCTGACTCACTGATGACTAATTTACAAGCATATACTTAAGTCTTATATCGTATTTTGATATAGTTTTTTACAAGATACATTAGTGTACATAAAATACTCTGGCAATGTGCACGCCAGTATACACACCCACCCACGCATACATGCAAGGAAATACACGCTCGCTCATTTACACACATACAACGTCACCTGTTAACACTTTCGAACGCACTCTCATTGACATTATGTATCCATTTACATTACAACAGAGATTGTCATCTCATCAGTTCTTACTGTTTTCCCTTTTGCATTTCTATGAACAAAGTGATTTGTAGTATTGAAGTAAGCTTTAGTAATTACCAGGTGTGTCTTTCCAGTTCGTGACCCTTATTACTAGTTCTTCGGGGTACTGCTATGTACAGCTTAAATTCCAGTTTACCTGACAGTATAGATATTTGTGTGCACGTAGGCGTAAGTGGTATGCACACTTCACAAGGATTGACCATGTACACGGTGTAACATTGGTTTGTTCCATAAGACAGACAAACGTGTAAAGCAGTAAACATCAATACTGACATCAATTCTAATGACTGATGCATGAACCACGTAGTCAAGTGTCAAAAGGCCTTGTGGAAGTTCAAACAGTTCATGCAGTTTATGACACAGCTTGACTTGGTAATCATGAAACACATTTCGAATAGAAATATTCTTAAATTAAAAAGGAATCCTCATCTTTACGTATAGCATCGTCTCTACTTCTATCGTTAGGGCATAAGAAATTAAAAAAATTAAAAAGTAATAGTGAGAGCAGGATCATGCTAAGTGAAAACCTGTAACCACTCGACATTTAGTCTTTGTTACTTGATGTTTTTTAACGAATGAAAAGCTTTGACACAGAGAGAGTACTTACTCAGAGGAACCACTTAAATAAAGAGGACATTCATATGGTATACTGTTTGTTCTGAAAATAAATAAAACACCACTTTTACCTGTGAGGGGACATAAGATACACAAAAATGGATGCAGGCACGCAACAATGATAAAAGAAAAAAATCATATTTTTGCCAAAAGCAACATCCTGCTGGTGTACATTCATGCAGTTACTGTAGTATTCCCTCTAAAAGTAGTCTTTCATGTAGCCTTTAATGTATCTGCTGCAATATTACAGTACATAGGAGTTATGTAGGCAGAGTAAGTCAAAACACAGGGTACAGGTAGTATTGTGCTCACTTTACATGTGTGATTGGGCAGTGTATTTTAAACAATCACATTTTTATTACAGTGTAACAGCGTGTGTTAACTCATACATAATCTTTTAAATATGCTCTTTTCATGATATGAGAATAGTACAGATTACCATATTTAGAAACACTCCACAAGTGGATATTACCTATACTTGTTGAATTAAAAAGTGGTTAAGTTATTTAAAACCCTAATTGTTTTTTTGGAAAACTTTTACTAAGATTTTTTTTTTTTTTACCCTTCACATAGCTGTAGACAGAACTTGAAAAGACTTTTAATGATTTTTTTTTAGACAGGTTTGGGATCACACATTGTGATGGCAGATATGAAGTGCTGGATCTGTATTTGGCAGAGAGATAAAATTCCAATTTTCAGTGACATCATGATGTATGTTCCTTTTGATATGTGCTCCTTTTGATTAAAAATGTATTGTTCATATCATTGTGCCGCACCCCCCCTCCCTCGCACTCCAACACCGACACCAGTGGAATAATATGAAATGAAAATTATAGAGAAAAGAAAATGAAAGTGTTAGTAAATAGGTTGAAATTGGATTCCCAAACAGGGCAATTTCCATCAGTGGATGTTTAAAGGAGGATTTAACTTTTGAATTTGATTCATTTTCATAACTGACTAAGGTGAAATTGAATTGCCCCTTTGTTTTTTAGTCCTTGACGCACTGTTCCTTTAAGTGATCGCTTCACAAAGTCTCTGATAAATCCCCTTTATAAGGATAAGAGTTCTGATCTGAGAAAATAGGTGTGGCAGCTAATAGCATACTAACACAATTTGCCTTGCACCCTCCCTTGAGAATACAGTGTTGCATTATAGATTTAGGCCTGTTCCCAATTTGCAAGGTGGTACAACAAAATGAATCGCATGAATCATATACCTGATGATGTAGACACCTGGCTTGGATGTTACAGGAAAGAAAAATGGATATCAGCAAAGTCACTTATTGCTGTAGCAATAGATTATACTGCACCCAATCTGCTACAGCAGGAAGTTAGTCTGAAGTAGTTATTATCATCAGTACAATTTGCACACACCGGCAGTGATGTAGTGTGTTTATCGAACCTAGTGAGCGACAGCCTGCAGGGAGGGCCTTTCAAATAGTACCGATGCCTATTCTTATGATAACTGCCAAAATAACATTAACATCAATAATTCAGCTAGACTCAAAGCCCTGAAGACATTTTTGCACCCTGCTCTATTATTCCAGTGTCAACACATTGTAAAAACTGATAATAGAAACTTTGCAGTGTAACTTAGTGAAATGAAAACAGAGTAGTAATTAATAGCAGGAACACAGGTGTTAAAAATACAGTGGGACTAAAGGAAGTGTTAAGCTGCTTTTGCTGTGTTATTGTCACCTTTACACTTCCTCTGCATATGCAGCTCATGTTTCAGGAGAAGCAATAAAATCATTTCAAACCTCCAAACCACAATGAGGGTCACTACAGAGATCACACATCAAAGTAATTAGACTGAGAATTTCATAATTGGCTCCAGAGCTGTTGCCATTTGAATGTTTCTCAGTAGCAAAATGAGAGAAATAGAGACAAAAAGAAGAAAACAGA
The DNA here is from genome assembly GCA_015108515.1 of Hemichromis elongatus. Taxonomy (NCBI): domain Eukaryota; kingdom Metazoa; phylum Chordata; class Actinopteri; order Cichliformes; family Cichlidae; genus Hemichromis; species Hemichromis elongatus. The sequence goes on along the minus strand of VUQR01023436.1, from coordinate 47,201 downwards.
GACTACATTTCCAAAGCGCATCTGTCTGTTCCTTTCAAGGCTAGGCTACTGAGACAATGCTATGTTGGCAGAGATGGAGCAATCGGTGCATGTAAAAAACAACAACAACAAAAAAAAAGTATGCGTATGTGCAAGGATTTGACTTTGTGTTTTATTTTATGCACCAGTCCAGGGTGAGAATGTAGAATGCAAAAGATGAAGATGCAGCACTGTCTACTATTGGCCCAGTTATGCTTTGTAGACATTTTTTTTTTATCCTTCTGCAGCCCCTTGACCAAAATAGACTTCTAAAACATGTCCAGACAAGACAAAAGAAACATATTCCACCACCAAAAAGGTTTGTGCCATGTGCTTTACAAAGCAATACTTCACCTGAACATCAACAGAAGAAAAACAAAAAAAAATCCACTCAAGAGTTTGTAATTAGCATTTAGCCCAATTTAGCTCACATGACACAAAGTACTGCAGTTGCTTTTGTTTCTGTGCAGGGAAATTGTCTTTTTGAATGCACTTACACAAAGCTAAACCCAAGGAGCTGAAGGTGTACGCTGGCCTCTTTTATCGCTAAGCAAACTTCACCAAACAGAAAGCAAAATTATCTTTTTTTTGTGATGGATCTACTTTGGCATATAACTACCATTTATTTATTATACATGTGTCTTCTATGTTAAGACTTGCTTGCTCCTTCCTTGCTTGTCAGACTGGTTTCACATGATTTCTTTTTTAACATCATCAGAATTATCTAATCCATTCTCAGATATCTTAATTAGTGAAACTGAGCTTGAGCTGGTCATTGAGCTGGTCATGTTATTCAAATATGCATACCCCCACAAATACGCATACATACTAATCTAATAGTTGTAGGCCATCTTTGGATGGAGTCACATGTATGCTAGGCCAATGAAGATCCCTCTTTTACTATTACAACTGGTTCTCATGTAAGAAAGAGCCGCCGCCCCCACCAGTCTGCTGCCCGGGAGAGGAGAAGCTTGCCAGGGGAATGACCTTGACGGGTTCCTCCTTCTTACTGCAGTGTCTATCCAGGGTGTTGTAGAACTGTGGACGATTGATCCCTTTGTCCAGTTCATCTTTTTTGGGCACAGACCTGCCCAATGTATGGCGGCCATCCATGACCCCCATGCTGCTCATGTTAGCTTTTATTCCCCGGGCACAGCTCTGCTGGAAACCAAAAGAGGGGAGGGCAGCAGTGATGGCAGCGGTGGTAGGGGTGGAGATGGGGCTGTTACTGCCAGGACCCTGGAACTGGGCCAGGGCTGGGGGCATCCAGCAGCTGTCAGAGTGGCCCAGTATTAGGCACTCCTGGGTACAGGTCTCAGAGGCCTCAGCCAAGGCTTTCTGCAGGTTTATCTCGATGGCTGTAAAAAGGCAGACAAAGAAGGGAGGAAAAAAAGAAACAAAAACAAAGTTAAAACAACAGGTCAGAACATACAGAGAACAGGAAAACAACAATTTTACTGTGGTGATGTAAAAGCCCTGAATGAACTCATGAATCATAATGCAAATAAAAGAAAGTTGTCCACTTATCAGTAGTTGACCCACAAAATGTCAGCCTTTTAGTGAAATGAAAGTCAGTGATAAATGTTTCATTTCATCTTGTAATGAGAAAAACACCAGCAGAGCATTTAATTTCCATTGGTATTCCCAGGACTCTGTCTGTTTACCTACAATATGCACTGAATTCCCTATAGCTTAATTAGTTAGAAAAAAAAAATGTCTTGCTGTTTGTGTCTTGGATTGGCTTTACTGTATTAAATTTTTAATGAACATCTTAACAAAATACTGTTTATTTTAATCACTGTCAATGTGCCACTCCTTAAACTCCTTTGATCTTTCAGAATCCAAAATAAATCTGGTCAAATAAGCTCTGAAAAAGATGTGAATCATTCCAGGATCTTTAGCATATTCAGGTAAAATTCATGCTCGTTGTGCCCATAATTAGGCTGCATGCTTGGAAAAATTATGGGGGAAAAAACCCAACAAGAAACTGAAAACTCAATGAAGAGGCAAATGGGCAAGGCTAAGCACTCAAACTATCTCATCTTATTATCCCAGAACTGACATCACATGTGGAATGAGTCTGGGATGAGACCTCAGCATTGAGCCTCAGCAATAAAGCCTGTCATGCCAGATAATTAGAATGTAAAACAGTATGCACCAAGGCAACCAGAAGCCTGCAGTGTTATGTTTCCTAGGCCATGCAAAGGCAAGAGTGGTCCTCATTCAAACATCACATCTCTCCTCTAGGCCTCAGCTTCAAGCTGTCATGTAGAAATTATTTAGTGTATTTGCATAAGTAAGAATGCTATAAATAATTAAGGAGTCTTAGACCCTAGTACACTGGAAAGACTATTTCCTCCACACGCAATTCTACATAATCTAAGTGCGTCTCTTTCCCAGACATCGGCAAATCTCACTATCACCTTGTTTATTGTTTCATGGCTTTTTATGGATGAAATGAATATCGTGATCGCCGTCTAGTAGCAATATGAGTATGTACTTCTAGAATTATCTTGATTGCTGCTTAATGGCCCAGTGAACATGCTTTTTGTATATCGTTGTTACCCTACACTGAATACCACGATGTCAACTTTAATTATGAGAGTAGCGACTGAAAATGAATCACCTGGTATAAATTGTAAGGATATATTTGGAGTATCCACGTGGAGTCAAATCTGTCCTCTCCATATTGAACTGGAGCCATGAAGCGGGAGTGTATAAATCCCCTGGGCGGTAAATGTGTCACCTTTCAAAGGGTCACTAACTTCATTAAGGGAAAAATGGATGCCGCTTTCTCATTCTCTGAGCTAGGACAATGGGGCCAAGCCAAGTCTTGGCTGTGCGCTGATTCAATCTTTCTCCAAGTGTTTTCTCCTGTTGGTAATGCCTTTTTAGGTTGCTGATGTTTTTGATTAGGTAATGTAATTAGCATAAATGCCCTATTACCCACCCAGACACACAGAAAACATTGCCTTGTCCTGGATATTTTTCCTTCCTCCTCAGATTCTATTTAAAGGTGACGCTTTTACAAATGAAAGGTAAGTTTTCACTCTGTGACTTTACACAGACTGAACTCAATGCATTTCTATGTCAACAGCCTTCAATGCCTACAAATTTTGTATGAAATATTTACCGACCCGCCTCTCTCAACGACGTGGGCTTGTACTATTTTCTATTCCGGTGGGGTAGTTTGGATAGGCGGCGGCAGGTTCGGGAGGGTGGGCACACGATATGAGTGATGTCGCTGACAGCTCTTGCTGCCTTCGTCAGCTAGAGGTATGCCGCAGCCTGCTTGTGATGCCGCTGTCTTTTGTATTCAGGGGAAACAATTGTACCCCACGGAGCTTTCGGGAGAAATCACACATCACTGATGCCACAGATCCCCTGATACTGTGAACATATTTTCTACATTTCCTTCAAGGAAATTTGAATGGCAGACAAGTGGGGATAATAGCAAACAATGAGTTGTAATAGATGGCACAAGTGAGATCAGACGTAGTGTTCTTGTTTAAGATGATTTATTTTTACTGAATAGCAGGCACTCGAAAAATAACTCTGATAACTATTTATTTAATTAATTTAACATTTAATCAAAGCAATTACTGTAAATAATTGCTTCCTATACAAATGAAACACTATTCTCTTTATGGCCTGTTTGATGGTCCAGGTGATTATCCATGGTCTTTTCTGCATTTTTTAGACAATGTGTCACACTTTCGGGCATATGCATACCAGCGGTACCTTTCAGCATTCTTGTTCTGCAACATCATCACATCCTGTGGCCAGCCACAGATCGAAAACTGCTGCATTCACCTTCAGCTGACCTTCCATTTGGTGTGGTCAAACATTTACAGCTTGTATAAATATTGAACATGTGTAAGAGAAAGGTGTGAGGATGCTGGGTTGTGTGCAAACCATTCCCAAAATGTTTTTTTTTTTGGGTGCTGAAGGAAAATATAGAACAAATCACATCCTGTAATTTGACTTTACACAAGGTGGGGTTGATATAATGCAAATGCCGTTCACTAATGGGAGTACATGCAATCTTTTAATTAAAAATATAATGGGGTTGAAGACAATGCCTTGAATGCGTGCAGCATTTTACAACTTGGTCCAATAACTTTACACAACTTTGTGAGGTACAATATGTTTGCTCAGATTTTTAAGTTCTGTAATTTATGTTGTTTTTAGCTGAAAAAAAAAATAACATCAGCGCTGATATCACATAAAGATGTTTTTCAGTCTACTTGGTCCAGTACACCAAAAAAAGCAATTAAAAGCGGCATAAACCTGTTTTGGAGGCAGACATGACAAAGTGTCTAACTGTGTTATAGCATACAGATGGTCCTCTTATAACAGCCTCTGTTAAAAGACATTTTATATTATTCTAGTCATCTGGGATGCAGGTGACACGCTGATAATAATCTTCCTTTAAGTGTAGTTTTAATCCTATCCCAGGAAACAAATTCATATTCTCTTAGCCATCCAGGCTATTCCCACATTACTTTTCTATGTCAGTTCACACCACATAATGCTTGGCTAACGGCTAGTTTGGCATATGCTCTCATAAAAAATGAGCAGCCAACTCACATTTTGCCATTTTCATGTAATGAATAGAACGGCTTCTGCTAACTCTAACTCTTAAATTACTTTGGGCAAATCCTTTCTGTTGGCACGTAACCAGCATTCGTTCTTTTCACTCGACCAGCTGACCAGACAGATTCTACTTATTCATTAATCATTACTTTCATTTTTTGCTTAATGATGTTGTTTGGCAAACTCAAATAAATTGGTAATTTCGCAACTGCCCTTCGCCCACTCTGTAAACCGAGATCCTAGAAGAATTCAGGCAGCCCTCTTGAACTTACACTCACGCACTTCAGCTGGTGACACAGGATGCCATTTAAGTTGATGGGGGCTTGGTGCTTCGGATTGCATTCGGATTCACTTAATTTTTTTTCCTGACCACAAACTTCATCAGAACATTCATGTTCTAACAGGCAGAAACACAAATGGACACACGCATACATAGCGAGGATCAATTTAACCAGCTCATTGGGCCTTTTCAGTACAATAGCATGAGATATTTAACATGACAGTTGATGATATTTACCGACAAAGCTTGTTACATCTTGATGAGCCTCACATTAAGGTCTGCACACATATCACGATTCAACTCATTATTTCAGCATGCACAAACTCATTATTGCTAATTAAAAGGATAATTGCATGCATCTAGGACATTAAATTCTTCCAACAGCCATCAAGAAGGTGGACTAGGCCCGTGACTCATCCTACAGAGTTAATTGGTTCAGTCTTTGCAATTCTTTTGCAAGAAACTCGCATGCATCTATGCATTAAACTCATTTACTCTCAAATGAAAACTCCCAAACATCTTAGTCTTGGCCATATTATATATTTTTTAAATAATGCATGTGTTACTTAGTGAAATATTTTTTTATTCTTAACAGATTATAACAGTTTTCACAATGAAACAGAAATACTATAAAAGTTACTTATAGTAAAAAACTTTAATAACGTCCAAGCATTCATAAAAGTTCTGTAATATAAATACATCTTTCTCCACCTAAAACAATCTGGTTATTAAATGGTGATGTATTAATGCTTATACCACTATTTCACACTCCAGGCCTGTACTGCATTGACTGAGGCTCTTCTTTTCGACAAGCTGCGGGGCCGTGTTGTTGTGCTTTTTATCAAATATACATAAATCCTTAAAAAAAATGTTAAACTGTTATTCAACCCATCTATATTCATGGTTCATTTATACCACACCTTTAAGCTCCGCTATTAAATTCTCATGATGTACACAACAGTCTTTCAGACACTAGTATTTTAACACTTTAAAAAGTACAAATCATTACCTGGCCACAACTTTCAGATATTTCAGAAAAGAGCTCAAGGTCACACTTTCAGCAGCAAAGAATTCAGAGTATATAACAACATAGTAATTTGCACCACGTGCTGCACAGTCTCTTGGCTTTAGTTTGGTCCATTTTCAACATCTCTGCCCTTCCATGTAATTGAGTTGAACACGATTCCATCCTAAACGTGTAAAAGATATTGCCATTGTTATGTTTATAGTCAAAAAATACCACTGTAGCTATGGATTCGCTGATACTAATCTAACCTCACTGACATTTCGTTTTTCATCTGCATTTATGTAAAGAGTTACAACACCTTCAGTCAATTTGACACCAACAAGAAATAACGGTACCAAAAGATGCAAGAGCCTTTCAAAATGAAGTCTGTGACTTTTATCAAAAGTTATCAAACCAGGTAATACAGTTATCAGGAGTGTAGACATGTTATTATACATTATATGTTCTTGTTTGTTAGATAGGAAATGAGAAAGAAAATGGGAAAAGAAAAGAAAAAAGATACACTCTGGTCTCTGTAGGGAGACCAACACACAGAAAGAGAAGAATATAAAAGATTATTTCAAATAAATAGAATCTCAGTAGAAATAATTGGGTTTGTAATTACTAAGACTTTATCACTTCACTCGGCCTTATGTCCACTCCAAATGTACAATCTGGATAAGCAAATGGATGGTCATTAATAATAATAGCGCTATTAAAACCCCTTGGTGTTGCACTGAAAAGAGGGATGCCATTACTTTCATCACAGCTCTGGCAATCGTCATTTGAAGGAGAGACAACTGTCTAATTTTCACAGCATTACAAAAACAAGGCGGCATTTCAGCATCCTCCTTCCTTTCTCAAGGCTTACATTTTTGATGCTCATCTTATAGTTTGATGATGTGTACTGATGTGTGAACTCCTGCTGTATTCAAACGCTTTAAGCTGAGACTGGTTTCTGAATAGATGGAAATTATATGACAACATCTGTGACTTCACTGGAAAGTGCCAACATTTATCTGAATCAGTCTGAAAATGAACTTTGTAAGTTTCAAATACTGTTTGATTTTGTTCTACTTTTATCACGAGGAGATACAGCAAAATCCCCGGTGAAGATGATACAAGTGTTATCTGTTTGTTAAGTCTAGCATTGTTACACATTTTCTACTTTGAACACTAAAAATTTTGTTTTCCAAAATCAAACACTCATGAACCAAAGTAGTCCAAATTTTTTCACTAACAAAACGATCCCAGTGTTAAAATAAGATTTATTGTACAGGCATCCATGACAGAAAGAATATAGTTTAGCGAAGCTAGGGTTTAGCAAGAAGTTAGCTTGCTAGTTTCACGCTAAAAATGACATGCAACATTGTGAATGAAGTAATTTTGAAAAAACATACATCACTGCAATATCTTTGGGCAAAAAAAAGACAGACGGCTAAGTAAGCTAAGTAACTGAGGTTTAGAGTGTTAATGAAGTCGAGCTAGCTGTCGTATCATAACATGGCATGTGGTGGCTAGCTACAGTGCTATGATTACGCTAATGCAAACACATGAGTGTAAGAAAAATGTAAAACTTCAGCCAAACCTCTAAGATGAGCTCATCCATAACACGAGATTAGTTATTAATACTTTGCATTGTGCTCTGAATTATTTGCTATCAAAAAGTCTTGGTTCTTAATGTTCTCACGTGTTAGTTGTCCCAAGAGTTTAAATATTTTATATCTGGGACATGGCAAGGGTTTTCACTGGCAAGTTCGATCATTGGTTGATTACTATGGGGGGGGGGGGGGGGGGGCACCGGGAAA